>CM077151.1:31060953-31308428 GCA_039583875.1 Platanthera guangdongensis | reverse complement strand
GATCAAGAACTACCATAGGAAGAAGCCACCAAATTCACAAATTTGCTCTGAGTCTGGAGAAACCAAGGTTTTGAAAACCGGACCGGACATCGAACCGGCGAGGGAAATGTTCAAGGTTGAACCGGTCCAACCGGTTCAACCGGGGTTGAACCGTCATATATATATACAAGCAGTCATGCACGGGGGACCCCGTGTAGGGCGGTGACATTGGTCGGGGGCGGCGACATTAGTCGGGGGAGGTGACATTGTTCGGGGGCGGCGACATTGGTCAAGGTGGCGACATTGGTAATGAGTGGCGATATTCGGCGGTGCAAAAATATTGGTCGTGTGTGGCAAAATTGGTTGTTGGCGGCAACATTGGTCGGGGGGCGACGACATTGATCGTGGGAGACGACATTGATCGTGAGCGGTGACATTGGACATGAGGGCGACATTGAACATGAGTGGCGACATTGGTCATGAGCGGCAACATTGGTCATGGGCGGCAACATTGGTGTGAGGAACGACATTGGTCATGGGGATGACAATAGTCAGGGCGGCGACATTGTCGTGGGCGGCAACATTGATGTGGGCGGCGACATTGGTGGGGCGCGACATTGGTGTGGGGGACGACAATGGTCGTGGGGATGACATTGGTCGTGGGCGACGACATTGTCGTGGGCAGCGACATTGGTCGTTGGGGTGACATTGTTCCTAGGGGAAACATTGATCGTAGGCGACGACATTTAACATGGGGGAGGGGGCAGGGGCGACATTGGTCATGTGCGACAACATTGGTCGTGGGGGGCGACATTGGTCATGGGCGGCAACATTGGTCGTGGGGGACGACATTGGTCATGGGATGCAACATTGGTCATGGGGGCGACATTAGTCCTGGGGCGACATTGATCGTGTGCGACAACATTGGTTGCAGGGGGCGAAATTGGTCGTGGGTACTACAATGGTTGTGGGGACGACAATGGTTGTGAGTGACAACATTGATCGTGGGGGCAATATTGATCGTGGGGAGCCGCGATGTTTTTGGAAAATAATGAATCTCCACATGAAGCATTAAAATGTGTGAAATGGACAAATTCATGCAACAATAAGAGTTGTGCGGAGTTTGAGAGGAGGCTAAACCTGCAACTCCAACAACCTAGCAATCATGTGAACAATAAGTAAAAGTAGCTAACTCTGAAACCTAACTTCAAGAACCTAACAATCATGTGAACAATAAACGGTAAATATGAGAATATATAAGAAAAATTGATTATCCTCCTCGTCTGACGGCTTCTGTTGTTACTGGCGCCAGTCCTCCTGATCTGAGACCGTCCGTCTTCAGCTACAACATCTTCAGGGCCTGCTCAACCCACAATCTGCCTCTGTCGCCTTCGTCGCCTCCGTCTCCAACACAGTACTGCTTGTCTGTCCACCAGCCTGGGATGGATTGTGGACTCTGGTGCCACTCATCACATTACTTCGCGACGGCCTGCCCAGTACTCGGATTCTCCTTATCCGAAGTCTATAACTGTGGCCAATGGGGTGCTGGTTCCCGTCTCCGGCTCGGCAGATCTTTCTCTCAACCAGTCCATCTCCCTTCGCTCGACTCTTCATGTTCCGAGTTCACCATTTAATTTACTATCTGTTGGAACGTCTTACAAGTGATCTTGATTGTTCCGTTATATTCACTTCCTCTTCCTTTGTTATACAGGATCGGCGGCGTACTCTGCCGATATAACGCTTCGAATGTTGTCATCTGAATACCTGACTAGTAGGTATTATTATAAGAAAATTTCACCAATGATAAGTATTTTCCCATGATCCTCGTAGATCGAGTATGACCATCCTCAAGATATCTTCCAACATTTGGATGGTTTGCTCGGACTGACCATCAGTTTGCGGGTAAAAAGCGGACCAACATTTTTTGTAATAGCTTTCATGTATTTGATGTAAAACGTCCATCTCTATTAGACGCAATAGATCAAAGAATTCCATGATATTTTACAATAACGTCGATGTACTGGTCGACTAACCTTTGTACTGGTCTGTCATTCATGGCAATGAAATGCGCAACTTTCGTTAATCGGTCAATAATCACCTATATACAGTTGTTTCCATCTTTACTCCTTAGTAATCTCATGACAAAGTACATGGTTACATCATCCCATTTACGCTCAGGATGGACAATAATTGTAAGTATTTGTCAGGCTTTTTTGTTCTGCCTTCACAAGTTGACACGCTTGACATTTGATATATATTTGATTACATCAGTCTTCATTCCTGACCACAAGAAGTTCTGTTTAAGATCTTGATACATTTTTGTTCTTCTGGGGTGAATTTAATAGTTGTATTATAAGCTTTATAAAGTATTTTTTTGCTTTAAGTGTATTGATTTAAGAATACACGACCTTTCATTCAAAAATAATAACTCATCATTCTCTGTAAAAGCAGTTGATTGTCACTTTTTACCTTTTCAAGAATTTTCACAAATATAGGATCCTGATTCCTTACTTTTCTGACTCCATCTTTAATTGAATGTTCTGCTATCAGTTGAAAGAGTAAACCTTGAGTTTGAGAGGTATTTATACATGTATACAATTCTAATCTTTGCACTTCTCGCAACAACTCTTTCTGTTCTGTTAGTGGAACAATCATGGATCATAAATGCTTCTTGTTGAGTGCATCAGCTACTACATTAGCTTTAACAGGATAATATTTGATGTCAACATCATAATCTTTGATAGGTTTTAAACCATCGTCTCTGCCTCATATCGATTTCCTTCTGGAAGAAAATATACTTTAAGCTCTTATAATCTGTAAAAATCTCACATAAGCACCATATAAGTAATGCCACCAGATTTTCAAGGCAAACACAACATTGCCAACTCCAAATCATGAGTCGGGTAATTACATTCAGAATCTTTCAACTGTCTCGAAGCATAAGCTATGACTTTACCGTTCTGTATTAATACACAGACAAGGTTTTTCAGAGATGCATCACTATAAATTTTGAAACTCTTCAATTCCACATGACATGACTAACACCGGTGATGCGGTTAATCTTCCTTTTAATTCATCAAATGCCTCCTGACATTCATCAGCTAGAGAAATGACACATTCTTTCGGTTAATTTAGTAAGAGACAGTGCAATCACTGAAAATCTTTTATAAATTTTTTCTAATAGTCTGTCAACATGAGAAAGCTCTGAATTTCTGTGACAGTAATTAATCTTGGACAATTCATAATTGCTTCTACTTTTGTTGGTCTACCAAAAACTCATACTCCGTGACAACATGACCCAAAAAAGAGACTTCATTCAACCAAAAATCACATTTTGAAAACTTTGCATATAAGGCGTGAGTTTTTTAGTGTCTGCAACGCAATCATTAAGTGCTCTACATGTTCACCCTTATCTTTTGAATATATCAAGATGTCATCGATAAATACAAAACAAATCTATCCAGGAATTCCTTGAATACCCGATTCATTAAGTCCATAAAAATTGCCGTCGAGTTCGTTAATCCAAACAACATAATTACGAACTCAAAGTGTTTGTATCTCGTACTAAAGACGGTTTTATAAATATCATGTTCTTTGATTCTCATTTGGTGATAACCCAATCTTAAGTCAATTTTTGAGAGGACTTTTGCATTAAGTAATTGATCGAATAGATTGTCAATGAGGTAGTTGATACTGATTTCAGATTGTCAACTTATTATGTTCTCGATAGTCGACATATAATCAAAACCAACCATCTTTCTTTTTAACAAAAAGCATTAGAGCTCCCCACGATTGTGTACTTGGTTGTATAAAATCCTTATCGAGTAATTCTTGTAATTGATTTTTCAATTTTGCCAATTCTTTGGGAGTCATACAATATGGTGCTTTTGCTACTGATGTAGCTCTTTCCACAAAGTCGATAGTGAACTCCACCTCCCTTAACGGGGTATCCCTGGTAACTCTTTTGGGAATACTTCGAGAAAATCACACACCACAGGAACTGCAGTCGGTTCACATGTCACTACCTTATTTTCATTAATCGTCACTAATGTTGCTTCACAATCTTTTCTTAGTTTCTTCATCGACTTTAGTGATGATATGATGATTTTTGAAACTTCACTCATTCCTTTAAAACCACATTATATTTGATCAATAAATTTAAATGTAATATCATTCTTCTTACAAATGATGACGACTTCATGACTCGATAATCAATCCATTCCTAGAATGATATCAAATTTGGATAGGCGTAGAACCGCACCATCTACTTCTTCTGGTTTGTTGTCAAATGTTAGTCACACCATACATCAAAGCCTTGTATTCATCTCTGTATTATTGGACATTGTAACTCACAGTTCATTAAGAGATTTGTAAGGTTCCAACCTTAATTGTTTAATTGTTGTTGTAGATATAAAGCACTGGCTAGCTCCTGTATAAAATTATACTTTTAGAAGGTGATTGTGCACATAGATCACACTTGTGATGGCTGTATCATCAGTCTTTTCCCCTTATTGATTCAAATTAAAGACCCGGGGCTGCACTTGTCTTTCATCTTTGGTGTCCACTCTAAATCCAGATGCTTCTATACCCTCACCTTTATCAACTCTATCAACCGTATTGGAAAAATTAAGGTAATGCAATGTTGGTGCTTGGCTGGGACCACTCCTAGTACTCCTTTAAGGTATGGATTTACACTATAGGCAATCTTGTCGACGAAGTACATGATTCTAACATTTAAAACAAACTCTTGTCCCTTGGCCAAAATGGTTCTTTCCACATTTTGGACACAGAGGCTTCATAGTATTACTGTTAGTCCCACTTTCAGTTTGAGTTTGTGTTGGGGGACCTCCTCTCCTCCTCTTCCAATTCGAATCTCCGCTTCTTCGTGAGAAATCCATACATTGTTCTTCTGGCGGCCTTTTCTTTTGAAACTCTATTCACCTCTGTGAATTCTCAACATCCATTTCAAATAGTTTTGCAGTTTCCACCAGTTCATTGTAATTTTTGATTATTTCCGAGATTAGATGTACACACGCATCTTCTCGTAAACCTAATTGAAATCAAAAATAATGATCATGTTCTTTGGCGACCATATGTAACACCCCAAGTTTCTGTAGGCAGGAAAAGAGGGTACCGCGCGACGGTAGGCCAATACCGCTCCACGATAGCGCCAGGCGTCGAGAAAGTTGAGGGAGGCGAGGTGACTCAACGCCTAGTCTACCGCGCGACTGTATGTTGTTATCGCGCGGCGTTAGCCAATTTATTTGGCTGAGCTCACGGGAAGCTATTGCACAGCGGTAATGATACCGCATGCGGTAGCTTGACAATTTATTTGTCGAAACTTTCGGGTTTCTACCGTGCGGCGGTATTAACTATCGTGTGGCGGTAGCAGGAATAGTCGTGTCGTAACCATCCCCAGCTACCGCGAGGCGCTAGCATCCTATCACGCGGCGCTAGCATCCTATCGCGCGGCGATAGCGAAGATGTAACGTCGTGTCCACGTGTCGGCCTGTGATTGGAGGGCCTATGTGGTGGAACACGAATCAAGGCGTTGATTGACGGTACCGCGTGGCGATAGCTCTGTTTATAATATTGGTTTGGCTGTTTTCACTTCATTCTTTTAGAGTTTGAGAGCCTTGGGCTGGGCATTTGGAGGAGGAGAAGCAGCGCCGAAGAGTGGAGATCTCGTCATCGTTTGAGATTCGGAGCTCGGATTTGCAAGACGAGTTCAAATCTACAGAGGCAAAGCTGTAGCGGTCATGTTCATTCGGCTAGAATCTCTTCCATGGAGCCAAAGCGGACTTCTAGGGTAATGATCATCTTCCTTGGACATG
Organism: Platanthera guangdongensis; assembly: GCA_039583875.1. NCBI lineage: Eukaryota > Viridiplantae > Streptophyta > Magnoliopsida > Asparagales > Orchidaceae > Platanthera > Platanthera guangdongensis. The sequence goes on along the minus strand of CM077151.1, from coordinate 31,302,615 downwards.
TGAAATCCTTCTTTTTGGCATTAGTGGGTAGACACTCTACGAACACGTGGAAGTGGTTCTCCCGACGGATAGGTCCGTGTATCCCTGTTAGTTTTGCATTTAGATACAGAATCAAAGTACAGAATAGGCATATTATGTGAAGCTCATTCGGACAGGTTGGTCTGGATTGGTGATGTTTATATGTTTTGTATGTTGGAGAAGACTCCGTGTTATCGCTTAAATTTCAGAGTCGTGGGGTGTGTTGAGGCCCGTTTCTTGGAAACCATGTGGCCGTTTGCTAAAGTCTGTCTCTGGGATACCTGTGGGCTATTTGGTGAGGCCTGTCTGGTGAGACCCAGGGGCCGTGGGTGCCTATCTCTCGAAGACCTATGGGCCAATTTGTGGAGCGTGAGCTTAATTTGCTCAGCTTTGGTAGCCATGAGTGTTAGACTAGGATCCTTACAAAGTTATGGATCATACATAAAAGGGAAAGGGGATGCTGATGTTGGATCTTACGACGCCCTTAGAGGGGGGGGGGGGGGGGGTTGAATAAGGGTTCTTTAAATTTTTCTTAAAAATTAGACAAATTGGCTTGATGAATAACAACAATATAATTGAAGAATTCAAATGTATACAAGTTAAAACAACAATGATATATTTCAAAAGAGATAAATTGAATACAAACTGTCTCTATAGAGCTAGAGACAAAGACTCATGAAATAAATAATTTGCTTGTCTTTTCGTCGGTTCTTCTACCAAGAACCGGCAGGCTAAAGCGTATCTCTTCCTATATCTTGCTACTAGCCTCCCCCTAGATCTAACCACAATCTAGACGCTGCACACAAGGTAATGATTTCTCCATAAGCCGCGCAAGGACGTGTACGACACTCACAAGGTGGCGATTCTCTCCTAAGACACACAAGGACCTAGACGCCACACACAAGGTGACGATTTCCCCTCTCGATTACAATAAAAAAATAAAAGAAACAAGAATAAAACAAATTAAACACTTTAGGCTAGACACTCCCTTCAAACAATGCGCTAAAGATGCCGACGAATCCTTGCTAGAGTTGCTTCGAATGCTGCGAACGTGTCGTCAATCTTTCGCGCTTTGGCATTCTTGAGAGTATGAAGTATCTCTAAGATCTAGAGCTCTATGAAATCGTCTATGCAGGAAAGTACACTCTAGGTAATCAAATTCGTGATTTCCACAAGAAATGAATGGCTTTTATATTCTGGCGCTATCGTCTGGCGGTACTGGGTATCGCCACCTGGCGATAGCGGTAACCGCTGTCACGTGACCCACGAACTCCTCATTTTCGCATCACACCTATGTCGAGCGCTGAATCGTGCACTATCGCCTGGCGATACTGGATATCGCCGTCTGGCAATAGCGATGTAACAGAGGCCACGTTTCGTCGAGCGTCGAACGAAAATGCGTCGAGTGGCGCTATCGCCTGTCGGCGATACTCAATATCGTCTGGTGATATCTCCCGAGCTCAATTATGATCTGATTCAGCACCAAAAAGACATTAGATATAGACCTGTGTTATTTGCACACCAAAAACACCCAAAAATCAAATACAAACAAGATTTGTTATTAGCAAAATAGGAAGCGTGGAATGCATGCTCCAACAATCTCCCCCTTTTGATAATAACAAATCCATTAAGAAAGAAATCATGAATGTTATAGGGTCCACCACATTTGAGTATCAAGACAAAGCATGTGTATGTGCACAAATTGCTCTTGGATGAAACACTCCCCTTACATGTGTACTCCCCCTAAAGTGAAGCATAATGAACTTTTAATATAAGGATTATGAGTGTATATGAAAATGCTTATGAGTGTATATGAATGATTTCCTTTGAAAATTTTCTCCCCCTTTGGCATTGTCAAAAGATAGATAAGAGTGTGGCGGAAGCGAAAGAAGGAAAAACACAAAGGAGAAACTCTAGATAGGACAAGTGAGTAATGTAAAGTAAAGAAAGAATGAGTAAACAGTAACATTGGTAATGTTCAGCCAATTATATCACAAATACAAACACTAGTGAATAATAGTTTGTAAAAAGTTTTCAGTCCAATTCTCATAAGAAGAACGTTTAGAGAGGATAATGTTGTGCACATGTGATATGGTGTCGGAAATACATATGCAGGCTCTTACAAATACATGAACATGAGAATGTTAAAAAAACAACATAACATAGAGTTGGACATGCAGAGCTATACTCGTACCCAAGAGTTCAGAGCACACAATAAAAAAATTATCTAGTTAAAGATTTGCACAAAACACTTTACAATTCTTTCCAAGGTGCTCAACCTCACAATGCTTATTAAGACTTATCAGGAGGGTAAGTAGTGCTTGGTGGAGATTCCTTATCAGCCCTTTATTATTTGTTTTTTTGTTTTGTGTGAAACATATCACCAAAGGTTTGCACTTTTGGGATCATACAATTTTTTATCACATTTTTTTGTTTGGCTAGACAAAGGAGTCCAAATTCACTTGTGAGAGCATACAAGATAATTAAATATTAATGGTGCATGGTACAAACTCGGATAAAGCATTAGCAGGAACATGCAATACTAGCGGTTATGGTAGAACATTCACAATTCACACATGTAGTAAGATGAATGCATATGAAGATTTGCACAACCATGAGTGAAAAAACATTATCATAACTAAAAGATTTCTCATACTTAGAGGCATGCGAAAATAATTTCACATAATTTAAGAACACTAGCACTTAAGTATGTAGAATGGATATAAGAATGTTGAATTATGGAACCAAGCTATTGGGAACTCAAAAAAAGTAAAAAAAAACATTCCACCATGCCTAAACCGGAGTAACGAAGTAAAATTGGAGAAATAGCAAATTTTCACTATCGTCGGGCGATACCGGGTATTGTCGATTGGTGATATTACGAAAAGTATAAAAACACTGGCAGTGAGTCAAAGGCATCAAATCTAGCATTTTTCCTGAAAGCAGATCGTGGAACTCTGAGCGAAAGGCGGCGAAAACCTAAGACCTAGGTAAGAAACTTGGATTTTTGCTTTTATGCTTTAGATTTTTATGGATCTAAGTGTTAGGATAGTGTAGCATAGAATCTTAGATGAAAAATTTCCGAGTTTTAAAGCAAGATGGATCATGAGAAATCATTTTTGAGTTGGTGAAAACTATGCATATATTTTGAGATCTAAGTCTTTGTAAATGAATTTTGTGAAGAATAACTTGCAGATCTGATATTTTAGATGAGGGAAAAACCAGATTTGAAGTCAGAAATGGAGGAAAAACATTTTCTACTATCGCCCGACGACAGTGGGTGTCGCCGGATGGCGATATCAAAATAACGTTTTTTCTGTTTATTAAAAAAATATATTTTCATTTGCAGCAATGGCTTCCAGTTCCAAAGCACGAAGAAGCACAGAGAGTAATTCATATTCTTCTTATCAAATATTTTCGGGAATTGAAAATGCTAACATAGGGATCAGACGGGTGATCGAATTCGACCCGGTACGTCATACACACATCCACGATCTGTTAGCAATGGCTGGAATGATGTCGATTATTATTCCAGATACATTTTCCTCCGTACTAATTCGAGAGTTTTATAATTATCTCAAAGATCCGCGGTTCACGGAACTGAATGGCGGAGTACGATCTAAGATCAAGTACAGGCGGTAGAGATAACCCACTACGACCTTAGAGATGAGTTTGGGTCAATAGAGCATGAGAACACCTTCAATGAAAAATGGGAATCTGGAAGTGATTTCGTGAAAATATCCGCAAGCTGTGAATCAGTGCTTATAAAATTGACTTTGATCGTATTTTGTTTTATGTGGTCTCTTATGAAATGGTGACATGCGTCAATGTGTTTGGACTTAGAATGATGAACTGGATTACATGTTAAGTCAATTGCACTTTTATTATCACACTTTAATTCAATTGTTTCATGAACTGTTTCAAAGTCTTCTAAAGTTTGCTTCATTCATAAAACTTGTGCATAACAACTGCCTAGAGCCATGTACTCGGCCTCAGTGGTGGATAAGGCAATATAATTCTGTTTTCTACTCGACCATGAAATAAGTGAAGGGCCAAGAAAGTGATAAGTGTCACTTGTACTTTTACGATCTAATGAACAGCCAGCATAATTAGAATCAGAAAAACCATGTAATATAAATGTATCGTTATGAGGATACCACAAACCTGATTTAGATTTGCCAATAAGATATCTAAAAATGTGTTTAACTGCTTTTAAATGAGACTCTTTGGGATTAGCTTGAAATCTAGCACATAAACACACAACGAACATAATGTCAGGCCTAGAGGCAGTCAAATACAATAGTGATCCTATCATTCCTCTATAAAGTATTTGATCTATGGATATTCCATTTTCATCCTTTCCTAACTTTAATGAAACACTCATGGGGGTATTTGCTTGTTTTAGATTTTCAAACCCAAATCTTTTTAAAACATCATGAATATATTTAGATTGACAAATAAAAATTTCATCATGTTTTTGAGTAATTTGAAAAGCAAGAAAATAAGTGAGTTCGCCTACTATGCTCATTTCAAATTCATTCTTCATAATTTCAATAACACTTTCACATAATTTTTCATTTGTGGATCCAAAAATAATATCATCAACATAGATTTGTAAAATGATAAGATCATCATTAATATGTTTAACAAATAAAGTACAATCAACACTGCCCATTTTGTAATCATTCTTTAATAAATAAATAGTCAATCTATCATACTATGCTCAGGGTGCTTGTTTCAAACCATAGATGACTTTTTCTAATTTAAAAACATGATCAGGAAATCTAACATCAACAAAGTCTGGAGGTTGTTCTACATAGACCTCCTCCTTAATATACCCATTAAGACAAGTAGTTTTAACATCCATTTGAAATAATTTAATCTTTTTAAAACTAGCAAATGCAAGAAATATTCTAACTGCTTCTAAACGTGTTACATGTGCAAAGGTTTCATCAAAATCTATTCCTTCTATTTGTGAATAACATTTTGCTACGAGTCTAGCTTTGTTCCTAGTTACCCTAAATTCACTATCTAGTTTATTTTTAAAAATCCACTTAACCCCTACAACAAGATGATTTGACGGTCTTTCTACTTACTTCCAAATCTTATTGCGTTCAAATTGATTAAGCTCGTCATTCATAGCTAAAAACCAAGAATTATCATTTAAAGCAGCTTCAACGCTTTTAGGTTCTATGTCAGAAATAAAGCACATATTAGAGAATAACTCACATAAGGATGAACGAGTACTTACACCTCTTGACGGCTCTCCAATAACCAAATCTTGGGGATGATCTTTTGAGAATCTTAGTTCACTTGGAGGCACGTATTCTTGCTGTTCTTCTTCTTCTTCTTCTTGTTCGACTCCTTTTTCTTTATCTTTGTCTCCAAGGATTTCATCATCATCCAATCTTTGTGGAGGCAATAACTCTTCATCTTTACCTGTATTATTAGCTTCTACACAAGGGAAAAACTCATCAAATTTAACATGTACATATTCTTTAACCATTTTAGTCCTCTTGTTGTAAACTCTATAAGCTTTATTTGTTGAAGAATAGCCAATAAAAATGCCTTCATCACACTTTTCATCAAATTTGTCTAAATTATCCTTAGTGTTCAAAACAAAGCATTTACAAACAAAAACTTTAAAAAAAAGATACATTTGGTTTCTTTTGAAAATATAGCTCATAAGGTGTTAATTTAAGAAAGGTCGAAGCATAACACGATTGATGACATAACAAACAGTACTAACAGCTTCGGTCCAAAAAGATCTAGGTAATTTGTATTCAGATAGCATAGTGCAAGCTAGTTCTTGTAAAGTTCTATTTTTCCTCTCTACCACACCATTTTGTTGAGGTGTACGAGGAGCGGAAAATTCATGTTTAATTACTAACTCATTGCAAAAAGAAACAAATTTTTCATTATCAAATTCACCTCCATGATCTGAACGAATGCATTTTATTTTTAATTCTAGTTCGTTTTGAACACGTAAACCTAGTTTGGAAAATTCTAAAAACGCATCAGATTTAGACGTTAAGAAAATTGTCCAACTAAAGCGAGAGAAATCATCAATCAAAACAAAAGTGTATTTTCTACCACCTAGACTCAGTGTATTAACATGACCAAACAAATCCATATGTATTAATTCTAAAGGCCTAGTGGTGGAAACGACATTTTTGCTTTTAAAAGAAGACTTTGTAAATTTGTCTTTTTGACACGGTGAACATAAGGATGATAAATTTCCATGCAAAAAAGGTAAACCTTTAACAAGTTTATTTTGAGATAATTTTATAATTAGCTTGTAACTAGAATGTCTAAGACATCTATGCCACAAATCTAACTCCTCATTTTTAGATATAAAACACTTTAATGAAGAATGTGACAAATCATTAAATTCAATCATGTAGACATTTTGAAATCTAGGAGCAGTAATAACAATATCATTTGTTTTGGAGTTAATAATTTTGCATAAGTTTGAAGATGAGTCAAACAAGACATTTAAGCTAACATCACATAACTGACTTATCGATATTAAATTATGCTTCAAAACTTTAACATACAAAACATTTGAGATAGTAAATGATTTGTTAGCTACTACTTCATTGTCGATGATTTTTTCCTTTCCCGTTGTCACCAAAAGTAACTACTCCTTTTTTTATCTCCAGGCTAAGGAACTTTGATTTATTGCATATCATATGCTTGGAACACCCCGAGTCCAAGTAGCACACGTCTTCTTTGTCCATAGCCTGCCAACACACCTAGAAAGAGGATGAGAGTAAAGATCCAGTTACGCAAGTGGTTCCTCCCATAGAATAGGTGGAAGCCTTAGGTACCCAGATTTGTTTAACAGAACAGTGTCCCGTCTTCTTACAAGTGTGTGTTGTGTGAACAAACTTATAACATTTGACACACTTGATGAAAGAAGTTGACAGGTTTTTTAAAATAACTTTTGACCCTTTACTGGAAGCTACATGGACAGTAGTTTTATCATTTTTAATTTGTAGATATGATTTTCTGGACTTTTTCTTATCACCGACGACAGTGGATGTCGTCGGGCGATAATGTTCAGGTGAGTATCCAAGTCCGAATTTTTCAGAACCATAGTACTGGTTTCCCAAAATCATATTTAGAGATTTTTAGTCCACTCCAAATTTGTTAGTGGCCATTTCTAAATTGCGGACTTGTCCCTTTAATACATTATTTTCGGCAACTATGGTGCCGCATCGGTTTGCAAAGGACTTCCTGCTGCATTCCACTTGAGATTGAGAAAACTTTAGAGATCTCTCTAAGGCGTCTTTCTCTCTTGTAAGAGTTTCAACCCAAGTCTGAGTTTTAGAGAGATCTTTCTCAAGCTCTAGTATCTTTGTCAAAAAGGGACAATCCTCTTGACATGTCGTTTTCTCCTTCCCAAGTACTTTTACTTCACCTTTTAATTTCTTATTTTCTTTTACTAACATTTTATTTTCAGATTTAATCAATTTAATTTCATCCAGTTTTTTGTCTAAATACTTGCAAGTTCTCAAAAATTCAGAATATAAATCATCATAAGTTTCAGGAGTTACCTCAGTGTCGTTCTGGACACTGCTTCCTTCATCATGTGATGAAGCGCTCTTTCCCATCAAGCACATGTTGGCCTCCTCTTCTATTTCTGACCCTGAACTGCTTGACTCCTCAGAAGTGGCTTCATCCCATGTCTCTGCCTTCAGAACTTTCTTCTTTTCTTTTTTTATGTGCCGCTTCTCCTTCAGCTCTTTCAGATACTTTGGGAACTTGCTCTTTATGTGGCCAATTTTCCTGCAATGATAGCACTCAGGTGGTGGTCTATCTTCGTCATCCTCTCCATCATCTTGGGCTTTTACTTTCCTATTCTCAGATTCTTGCTTCTTGAAAAATTTCCTGAAAGAATTTCTTCTTTCAGAATTTCTCATGAATCTCCTGAATTTCTTCACAAACAAGCTTTCTTCATCTCCATCATCACTTTAATCAGACTCGATTTCCTCTTCCTTCTTGGACTTCAACGCCAAAGCTTTCTTCCTTGGCTCCAAGCTATACTCTTGTTGTTGAATCCTCAACTCTACTTCATTGATTTTTAAGTTGCCTATTAGATTCTTAATTTGGAGAGACTTTAGATCGTGTGACTCCGAGACGGAAGTCACTTTTGGATTAAACTTCGGGGGAAGCGATCTAAATATTTTTCTCACCAAATCTCCATTTGAGAAATTCTTCCCTAGAATCCTTGAGTCGTTCACTATCTTGTTGAACCTTGTGTACATGGAGTCTACATCATCATCAACCTCCATTTTGAACTTCTCAAACTCTGATTCTAACTGGAAGAGCTTCGAGTCCTTTACCTGCGATGTACCTTCATGAGTAACTTCAAGAAGATTTCATATATCATATGTAGTATCACATGCACAAACACGATTAAATTCAGTCATATCTAACGCACAAAATTAGGCGTTCATTACCTTAGCGTTATTTTTACAACAAACCTTATCAGCTCCATCCCATTTATCCTTGGGTTTTTCCATAGAGACACTTCCTACTATAATTATAGGAGTAGTGTAGCGTATTTGTACCATGCCCCAAACATCGATGTCTAGTGCTATTAGAAAGCATCGCATTCGTGCTTTCCAATAGTTGTAGTCGGTGCCCGTGAATAAGGAGGTCTACTAATACCTTGCCCCTCAGAAAACGCGTGAGTGTTTTGCGCCATTACTCCCGGTGGTGAAACCGATTTTGGAGTAACCTCCCTCTGATACAAGGACGGATCTATTAAGGGTCCAGGGGGGTCAATTGACCCCCCTGAGTTTTAAAAATATATGTTATATAATTGATTAATTTAAAAATATATGTTCAAAATTTGCTGAAAGCTCGGTTCTAGATAGGTTTAAGAAATAAATCGCGTGAGAAGCACTAGAGATTTCAGCAAATTTAAGGAAAATAGGCGTCCTGACGCACGATAATGTACACGACGTCTGACGTCTTGAAAATTTAAGTAAAATAGGGAATAGACTGCGGTTTTTGCACAAACCGCAGTCTATTCCCCTCAATATTATAATTTTTTTTTATTTAAAACGGTATTTTTCTTAATTTAAAACGGCAAAAAAAATTAATATTTTAGACAGATTTTAGACTGCGGTTTTATAAAAAACCGCAGTTTAAAGTATTATATTTTTTTCATTAAAAACGCGTCTTTTGCAATAAGACCTACTATATGATATTTTTAGAAAAAGTGTTCAACATGAAAGTTGTAGATCCTGACGAGATCTACAACTTTCATGTTGAACACTTTTCCTAAAAAGGTCATATAGTAGCTCTATTTTTAAAAATGGCGGAACCCGGGCGGAAATATGCGAATCGCATTGTTCGGCCCGGGTTCCGCCCTTTTTGAAATTAGGCCTATTATATGGCATTTTTAGGAAAAGTGTTCAACATGAAAGTTGTAGATATCGACGAGATCTACAACTTTCATGTTGAACACTTTTCTTAAAAATGTCATATAATAGGCCTAATTTTAAAAATTATGTTTTAAATGAAAAAAAAATTATATACTTTAGACTGCGGTTTTTTATAAAACCGCAGTCTAAAGTATATAAATTTTTTTTTTTATTTAAAACATAATTTTTGAAATTAGGCCTATTATATGACATTTTTAGGAAAAGTGTTCAACATGAAAGTTGTAGATATCGACGAGATCTACAACTTTCATGTTGAACACTTTGCCTAAAAATATCATATAGTAGACCTAATTTCAAAAATTATGTTTTAAATGAAAAAAAAATTATATACTTTAGGCTGCAGTTTTTATAAAACCGCAGTCTAAAGTATATAATTTTTTTCATTTAAAACATAATTTTTGAAATTAGGCCTATTATATGATATTTTTAGGAAAAGTGTTCAACATGAAAGTTGTAGATATCGACGAGATCTACAACTTTCATGTTGAACACTTTTCCTAAAAATGTCATATAGTAGGACTAATTTAAAAAATTATGTTTTAAATGAAAAAAAAATTATATATTTTACACTGCGGTTTTTTATAAAACCGCAGTCTAAAGTATATAATTTTTTTCATTTAAAACATAATTTTTGAAATTAGGCATATTATATGACATTTTTAGGAAAAGTGTTCAACATGAAAGTTGTAGATATCGACGAGATCTACAACTTTCATGTTGAACACTTTTCCTAAAAATGTCATATAGTAGGCCTAATTTCAAAAATTATGTTTTAAATGAAAAAAAAATTTATAATACTTTACACTGCGGTTTTATAAAAAACCGCAGTCTAAAGTATTATAAATTTTTTAATTATAATCGCGTCTTTTGACTGCGGTTTATCAGTATACACTGTGGTTTATCAGTATAGACTGCGGTTTTATCATAAAACCGCAGTCTATACCCTACTTAAATCGAAAAAAGTCGCGATTTATCTTTTTCACCGAGAGTTTTTACGTCTGCTGCTTTCCCGAAAAGTTCCTGGCGATTTTCTTGCGAAAATTTCGGCCCTCCTTTGCTTAGATTTGGTGAGTGATGATTTTTCTTAAAAAGATTAAAGTTGTTTAATTTCATTTTATGTTGATTCACTTTGTTTTATGTTGTTTTTTCGATTTTTTTTATTGTTTAGGGTTTTGGAGTTGTTTAGGGTCAGTTCTGAAATCTGCTCTCAAGTCTCAATGCAGTAGACGATGACTCATGCTGGCCACCTGACCTTCAGGTATCTTTTGAATCATTTAGTTTTCAATGTTTTGTAGATGCTCTTTTTGTTAGAGTTAGAGACTTAGAGTTTAGTCTTTTATAAACTTTTAGTCTTCATATCATCAAATGTTGTTTATTGTTGCTCATATTCTGCTTTCAATCGAGACTAGCCTATTAGCCATGGAGCGTTATTTCAAAAAATCGTCAACAACATCTTCCACCGCACAACTTAAATTTTCTGATTATGATTTATTTCAAATCTGATCTAGTTTTTTTATGTTTAGGCATTGTACAAAGTAATCAGTTATGGATAAATATTTTAAAGTTTTGCCGAAATCAGGATCACATATTTGTGAGAAAAATGATAGTGAAAGATTGCAGTCTGATGTTAAACGAGCTAGAAAGGACGTTAATATAGATAATAGAGTCTCAGATCCTGGATTGAGATGCCGAATTTCTGATTATCCTATTAATGACCGCGATGATGTGAGAAGATATTATTTATTAAAGGGTCCTTGTCAACCAAAAACACATGAATTTCCAAAAACCATCATCGGAAATATTTCAAGGAAATTTAACCCGGCTTGGTTTGAGCATTTTCCTTCATGGTTAGAATACAGTATAGAAAAGGATGCCGCATTTTGTTTATTCTGTTATCTTTTTAAGCAAGAAATGGGACAACAATCAGGTGGTAATTCTTTTGTTGTTGATGGTTTTAAAAATTGGAAAAAAGGATTTGCAAAATTTAAAGAACATGTTGGTGGTCCTACTAGCATTCATAATCACGCTGTCATTTTATGCAATAATCTGATGGATTCAAGACAACACATTGATACAAGCTTTCACAAACAGACAGATCAAGCTAAAGAAGATTATCGCACTCGACTAACAGCAACAATTAATTGTATTCGATTTTTGATCAGACAGGGATTGGCACTTCGTGGAAATGATGAATCAGATGCTTCATTAAATCAAGGTAATTTTCTGGAATTGTTACGATTTCTTGGCGATCATAATGAGTCTATCAATAAGGTTATTCTACAAAATGCTCCTGAAAATCACAAACTAATAGCACCTGATATCCAAAAAGACATCATTAATGCAATGTCTGTTGAAACTACAAGTTTGATAATTAAAGATATTGGCGAGAATTATTTTTCAATTTTATTAGATGAATCAAGAGATATATCAACAAAAGAACAGATGGCTATTGCTTTGAGATATGTTGACAGAACTGGTCAAGTGATTGAGCGTTTTGTGGGTATTGTGCATGTTTTTGATACATCAGCACAATCCCTTAAGCTTGCTTTATTACAATTTTTTTCTGAACATGGATTAAGTATAACGAGAATACGTGGCCAAGGTTATGATGGTGCAAGCAATATGAGAGGAGAATTTAACGGACTTAAGACTCTAATTTTGAATGAAAATTCATCAGCATATTATGTTTATTGTTTTGCACATCAGCTTCAGTTAGCATTAGTTGCAGTTGCAAAAGTTAATGTTCAAGTTGCTTGGTTATTTGACACGGTTAGTGCTGTGACAAATATTATCACTGTTTCATGCAAACGTCAGGAGTTATTACATGTCTCTCAGTTTACTAAGATTATTGAAGGCTTACAGAGTGGTGAACTTTTAAGTGGAACAGGAATAAATCAAGTGCGAAATCTTAAAAGAGCCGGAGACACGCATTGGGGCTCTCATTTTGTCTCTTTAGTAAGCATGATTGGATTGTTTTGATCAGTTATTGATGTTCTTGAAATAGTACAAAATGATCATCATTCAAGTTCAGAGCAAAAAGCTTCAACATTTGCATTACTAGATGTAATTCAGACATTTGATTTTGTGATTATTCTATTTCTAATGAAAAATATATTGGACATAACGAATAGTTTATCACAGTCTTTACAGCGTAAAGAATTGGATATTGTTAATGCCATGAATTTAGTGAGAATATCAAAGCAACTATTACAAAATATGAGAGATGAAGGATGGTAGAATTTACTTAAACAAGTATTTGCATTTTGTTGCAAGTATAAAATTGATATCCCAGATATGGATACTTTGTATATTGCACGCGGTCGTTCTCGAAGAAGGGTTCATGAGATGACAAATTTGCATTATTATCGTGCAGAATTATTTTATGCTGTGATAGATACACAACTCCAAGAGCTGAACAACCGGTTCACAGAGATAACTACAGAATTACTTCTTTGCATGACATGCCTAAGTCCAAATGATTCTTTTTCATCATTTGACAAACAAAAATTGATACGCCTTGCTGAATTTTATCCATTCGAGTTTTCTAGAATAAATCTCATTGAACTTGAAAGCCAGTTGGACACATACATTCTTGATGTTCGAAGTGATAATGATTTAAGTGATATAAGTGGAATTGATGAGCTAGCAAAAAAGTTGATTGAAAAGAGGAAAAATATTTTATATCCATTAGTTTATTTGCTAGTGAATTTAGTTTTGGTCTTACCAGTTGCAACAGCAACAGTTGAAAGAGCCTTTTCAGCTATGAAGATTGTGAAGAATCGTCTGCGAAATAGAATGGGAGATTCTCTGATGAATGATTGTTTAGTTACATATATCGAAAAAGATATTTTTGACAGTATTGAGAATGAAACAATCATACAACGCTTTCAAAACATGAAAAGCCGTCGAGGATAACTTTAGAAAGGTACTTTTTCATTTTTTTCAATTCATTGATAGAAAACTATTTAATAATTTACGATGTTAAAAATTTATGTATTTAAGTTTTCCCACTTATGTAATTTGCAGGTGATTATCAACTATACAAGCGTATTCAATCAATTATAAATCATGTTTCAACTTTCAATGTATTTTCATTTTTGACTTATGAGGTAATTTTTTTCATATATGTTGATATTTTTTAAAATCATTTGTATGTTACTATTTTTTGACCCCGCTGAACAAAAATTCTGGCTCCGTCCCTGCTCTGATACCAAGTGTTGGATCTTACGGCGCCCTTAGAGGGGGGTGAATAAGAGTTCTTTAAATTTTTCTTAAAAATTAGACAAATTGGCTTGATAAATAACAACAATATAATTGAAGAATGCAAATGTATACAAGCTAAAACAACAATGATATATTTCAAAAGAGATAAATTGAATACAAAGTGTTTCTATAGAGCTAGAGACAAAGGCTCATGAAATAAATAATTTGCTTGTATTTTCGCCGGTTCTTCTAGCAAGAACCGGCAGGCTAAAGCATATTTCTTCCTAGATCTAACCACGATCTAGACGCTGCACACAAGGCAATGATTTCTCCCTAAGCCGCACAAGGACTTGGACGCCACTCACAAGGCGGCGATTCTCTCCTAAGCCACACAAGGACCTAGATGCCACGCACAGGGCGGTGATTTCCCCTCTTGATTACAATTAGGTTTGTTTAGTCTGACCCAACATGTATAGCCAGGGTCATGGTTGTGTTCTAGAGTCTAGGCCAAGTCAGTCAACATCACCTGGATCAACCTTCAACAGTTTGCCAAAGACTCAGCCAGATTGTGTCGACAGCAGAAGAAAGTCTGTGTTGACACCAGACAGCAATTGTGTCGACACTTGGGAAAGGCTGTGTGGACACCAGACAGATTGTGTCGACACTTGAGAAATGTTGTGTCGACACTTGAGCACTTGTGTCGACACACAGATCATCAGTCGACATTTTGGAAAGGTTGTGTCGACACCACATAGAAGACTTGTGTCGACACACAGGACTTGTGTCGACACATTCCACAGAAGCTGTGTCGACACTAGAAGCTTAAGCAGAACTGCTGACTCAGCTCGACGAAGTAAAAACTGAGCTCGACGAATTCTGTACAGTTGGCAGAATTAATTACAGTCAATATTCAGACGGAAATATTTACAGCTGGCAGAATTAATTAAAGCTTAATTAAAAGAGATTATAACTAGCAGATTTAATGTCATATATTCTTATGAATATAGCCGTTTGGAGGCTGCATTAAATATGGAATAAATCAGGATTTAATACTAAATCATTCCCAAAACAATTACCATTCTCGGGAATGATTTATTCAGTACAGACTATGAATCCAAAGGTTTTGAATCAGATAGAAAAGATTTTACATAAAGATATTTATATAGTGACGGTGATAGACAGATAGAGAGACAAGTAGAGACAGAAAGAGAATAACAACAAGACAGTGAACAATAATAGTGAATGCTTTTCAGTTTTACAGAAAAAGGAGAAACTCAATATCAAATCAACATATACACAGAGTTCTTCATCTGCTCCAGGCTTCTAAAGAGACAATCAATATCAGTCTAAGAAGCTTGCTGGAGACATCATCAATCTGAAGGCCTATCACCATGAAACAAAGCTCCTGTTTTTCCCTGAACCTCTCAACATCTCAGGGGGAGCCTTTTTGCTAACATCATATCCACTTGAGTCTTCTCTAAGACTGTTGACAGAGAAGACATCATCACTCTTTCCCCCCCACTGTATAAAGGGTTGTCATCTCCCTTCAAAAGTGATTCTTGGTTACAAGTCACCTGACGAAAAGACTTGAGGATTGGTTTTTTGAGCACCTGATCCAAAGCTCATTGGTGTCAGACACCTGATCAAAAATCTGAGTGGATTCCTACCAGGGTGATAGAAGAGTGGATGTACCCAGGTTGGAGAACCACTATAAATCTTTGTGTCTTCTGTGTTGCTTGGTCTTCTTGATTTATTTTTGTGCTTTGATTTGCTTCACTTAGTATATAACTCTAATTAGTTAAGTTAAGATCTATCCTCATAACTTTCAATTGGTATCAGAGCAGGTTATTTTGTTTGTACAGGCTAACACCTGAACCAAAACGATCTGATAGATCTTAAATATCTTTAGAGTTTATCATGGAACAAATTGAAGACTTTTCAAGCACCAGACTACCTATGTGCAATCTTGATAAGTTTGCACTATGGAAAACAAGGATTAGGTTTTATATGGACACCATTGATGAAACCATCTTTAAATATATTTTGTCAGGTCCAACTCAATCTCAGGCAACATCAAGCATCAATGTTGTTCCATCATCTCAATGGACAGATGCCTAGAAAAAGCTGAAGATTGCTGATGCACAAGCAATGAACATCCTGACACAATCAATGTCTGATCACATCTTTGAGGAACTTGCTGAATGTTCATGTGCAAAAGAGATGTGGGACTTTCTCACAACATTGGCTGCAGGATCAGCTAAAGAAAGAAACCTTAAAGCTGCAACCTGGAGTGACTCAGGTGCTTCATCCTGCACAACTAGGGATGAAGAAGAAGCAAGAGCAAGAGCATTTTGCCTAATGGCAATAAATGCTTCTTGCAGCAACACTGATGCAAAAACAGACTCTAAAGAAGAATCAGAGTGTGAATCAGAAAAAGAAGATCAGGTAATCTCTACCCTTGATCTTTCATCAGAAGAATTTAAGTTATTATGTAAAGATTTAATTCAATCTGAGAAGGAAATAAAACTTCTCAGAACGAAATTAAATATTGTATCTTCAAAAAATTTAAACTTAAACAAGATTTACAAAATGCTTTTGAAAAGATAAGTGTTTTAGAATCATGTAAACTAAAAGAAAAATTAGAGGTGATAAATAAAAATACTGAAGAATTGCAAGAAAATAAAAATCTTCAGAAAACCTTAGTTCAAAATAATTCGTCGAACGGAGCTCGACGAAATCAATACTATTCGTCGAACAGAGATCAACGAAAATGGAATATAGAAAGTCATTCTGTGAACAGAGCTCGACGAACTCAATACCATTCGTCGAACTCAGCTCGACGAAAGTACTTTAATTCGTCGAACTCAAGATTTTAGAACAAAAACTTCTATTCTCTTCAAAATTATCATCAAAGTCAGCATTCTAAAAATCCTTTCACTGAGTGGATAATCCCTCCTAGGAAATATCATCCACTTGGATACAAGGATCAACCTAAATGCTCTTTCATTTCTAATTATTATAAAAGAGAACCATGACCCAAGGTAATCTGGGTCCAGAACTTTTAACCTCTCTTTGCAGGACAAGTCCTACTTTACCACAATGAAGCAGTGAGATTTGACAGTACTCAAAATCAATAGTCTCAGCCAATATCAAGGATATATCAGTGGCTGTATACTGAGAAATTGTTTGAAAAAGGCTACAGCAGTAGAGAGACTAATTATTCTAACAGATTATAAAGTCTACTCAGATTTGGGCCAGGAATTTGGGCAAGAAAAAGTAATTAGGGGAGATTGTTTGCTTTATACAGAGGAAACTACTTTGAAGGATGCAGCAATAGAATAGCTTTCTTTTATTTATTAAAGCACCCATGTACATCTGCTGAAATTCAGGCAGATTGCTTTTGCTTTGCATTTTTATGTGTTTTTATGTAAATAGTGTCCTCACCCAAATAGGGGGAGATTGTTGGAACCCCAGTTATGATTTGAGCAAGGATCACTATTAGGTTTGTTTAGTCTGACTCAACATGTATAGTCAGGGTCATGGTTGTGTTCTAAAGTCTAGGCCAAGTCAGTCAACATCACCTGGATCAACCTTCAATAGTTTGCCAAAGACTCAGCCAGATTGTGTCGACACCAGAAGAAAGTCTGTGTCGACACCAGACATCAATTGTGTCGACACTTGGGAAATGCTGTGTCGACACCAGACAGATTGTGTCGACACTTGGGAAATGTTGTGTCGACACTTGAGCACTTGTGTCGACACATAGATCATCAGTCGACATTTTGGAAAGGTTGTGTCGACATCACACAGAAGACTTGTGTCGACACATTCCACAGAAGCTGTGTCGACACTAGAAGCTTAAGCAGAACTGCTGACTCAGCTCGATGAAGTAAAAATTGAGCTCGACGAATTCTGTACAATTGGCAGAATTAATTACAGTCAATATTCAGACGGAAATATTAACAGCTGGCAGAATTAATTAAAGCTTAATTAAAGGAGATTACAGCTAGCAGATTTAATGCCATATATTCTTATGAATATAGCCGTTGGAGGCTGCATTAAATATGGAATAAATCAGGATTTAATACTAAATCATTCCCAAAGCAATTACCATTCTCGGGAATGATTTAGCCAGTGCAGACTATGGATCCAAAGGTTTTGAATCAGATAGAAAAGATTTTACAGAAAGAGATTTATATAGTGACGGTGATAGACAGATAGAGAGACAAGTAGAGACAGAAAGAGAATAACAACAAGACAGTGAACAATAATAGTGAAGACTTTTCAATTTTACAGAAAAAGGAGGAACTCAACATCAAATCAACATATACACAGAGTTCTTCATCTGCTTCAGGCTTCTAAAGAGACACTCAATCAATATCAGTCTAAGAAGCTTGCTGGAGACATCATCAATCTGAAGGCCTATCACCCTGAAGCAAAGCTCTTATTTTTCCCTTAACCTCTCAACATCTTAGGGGGAGCCCTTTTGCTAACTTCATATCCACTTGAGTCTTCTCTAAGACTGTTGACAAAGAAGACATCATCACTCTTCCCCCCCTCCCACTGTATAAAGGGTTGTCATCTTCCTTCAAAAGTGATTCTTGGTTACAAGTCACCTGACCAAAAGACTTGAGGATTGTTTTTTTGAGCACCTGATCAAAAGCTCATTGGTGTCAGACACCTGATCAAAAATCTGAGTGGATTCCTACCAAGGTGGTAGAAGAGTGGATGTACACAGCTTGGGGAACCACTATAAATCCTTGTGTCTTCTGTGTTGCTTGGTCTTCTTGCTTTATTTTTGTGCTGTGATTTGCTTCACTTAGTATATAACTCTAATTAGTTAAGTTAAGATCTATCCCCATAACTTTCACACTCTCTTCAAACAATGCGCTGAAGATGCCGACGAATCCTTGCTAGAGTTGCTTCGAATGCTGCGAACGTGCCGTCAATCTTTCGCGCTTTGGCCTTCTTGAGAGTATGGAGTATCTTTAAGATCTGGAATTCTCTGAAATCGTCTATGCAGGAAAGTAAACTCCAGGTAATCAAATTCGTGATTTCCACAAGAAATAAATGGCTTTTATATTCTGACGCTATCGCCTGGCGATACTGGGTATCTCCACCTGGCGATAGCGGTAACCGCTGCCACGTGGCCCACGAACTCCTCATTTTCGCATCGCACCTACATCGGGCGCCAAATCGTGCACTATCGCCTGACGATACTGGATATCGCCGTCTGGCGATAGCGATGTAACGAAGGCCACGTTTTTGTCGAGCGTCGAATGGAAATGCGTCGAGTGGCGCTATCGCTTGTCGGTGATACTCAATATCACCTGGTGATATCTCCCGAGCTCAATTCTGATCCGATTCAGCACCAAAAAGACATTAGATATAAACCCGTGTTATCTGCACACCAAAAACACCCAAAAATCAAATACAAACAAAATTTGTTATTAGCAAAGCAGGAAGCGTGGAATGCATGCTCCAACAGCTGACCCGCGTCAGGCCTGCGAGCCGGACGATTTGAGCACGGAATGTGGCTGAACTATACCATCCCTTATGCCAGTCGACTTGGAGTGAGCCAAAGTGTAAATTTTAAGTCAACATGACTTTGTCGTAGCATAGAGGCGTTGTCTCTAACTTTGGCCCTATGAGACTGAAAGCTCAAACATTGTTGACCGTCGTAGAGAACTGTGGTGCGACCCTTGTGGCCTTGTGCACCAAGAATGTGCTCTGATAGCACGGGACGTTGGGCGTTTGTGTCAACATCTATAGCGAATGGTGCTTAAGTTGCACGTTTTGATTGCCAATATATGATTATATTAATGCATGAAGGGAAGGAGCACCGCCATCCCGAGTAAGGGGTGGAGTCGTTATAATTTGGTCAGCTAATGTTGACCATTGTTATTGCTTGCCACCGTGCGGTGGAATTTTTCATACAGGTGCAGCCGAGCCAAGAGGGAAATAGCGGGCTGGTGTAACATCCCTCAGACTTCTAGACCCCTAGGATGGTTTTGTCATGACTGGGTCATGACAAAACCCTGTGAAGCGCTAAAGGGTCTAGTGACACCCAATGTAATACTCCAAAAGTACGGGCTAAGAGTCGAGCGGAGCTCGATGAAATCGTCGAGCGGAGCTCGATGAAATCGTCGAGCGGAGCACGACGAAATCGTCGAGCAGACCAGAGGCATTTCGGGAGGAGAGCATTCATGGCCCGTGGAGATCAAGGGCCTCTCTCTCTCCTTTTCCAAAGCATTGTTCTTTCCCCCATTCAGTATAGAAGACCGGGAGACGTTTTTGGTGGTTGTTCAGTGACCGGAATAGTGAATTCACCCTTGGCCGTAAATTGCCATTAAGTGGCCATTAATGGAGCCATGAAGAAAGACCCTCCCCTCCCCTTTTTGTTTCCTTTAAAAGCTTCACTGGACACCAAGGTGTCGTTTCCACCCTTTCCCTGGTGGTTTCAAGATACTTGGTTGTGCTGTTGCAGAATCCCGATTTCCTCCACCACCGGCAATGGAACACCAACACCAAACCCGTCGGCAAGCGCGATTGAAGGTTGATTTCTCCCCTCTCCTTCGGTACTAGGATCCTAGATCAAATAGGAGAGATATCGAGCTCAATTGAGCCCGATCCAGTGAGTTTTTCCCTGGGTTTTCGGGTTTTTCCTCACCTCTCGGGTTCGTCGGAAAAGGCCTCTCTGGCGGCCGTGACGCCGCCTGGCGATAGCCACCACCTCAACGGAGGTGGTGGTGGCGGCGGTCGGCCGGGGAGATGTTCGGGTGGCCGACGGTAGCTGTTGGAAGTGGCTCCAGGTCGGGTCGATCTAGGCCATTGGCTGGAGGAGGAAGAAGGCCAGCAGCCACACGATCTGCTTCAAGATCTGTGCAGATCCAATTTTATTAATTGTTTTTATAAGATATTGTGTCACATAATATCAGTTACTTTAGGATTTAAATTAAAAATACATAGATATGTTTCCTAAAAAGTGGCCAACATGAAAGTTGTAGCGCTATGAGTTTAGTTTAATTTAAAATTTCTTTGAACCAATTTGAAGTTCGGGTCAGAACACAACACTCATTATGGTGCAGTCTATACATAGGACTAATCAGAGATTAAAATGAGTGCCCCCACTTAACCACATGTCTAAATTATCTGAAATTTGGGCAGGGAGTCAATCTTATCTATACCCAGGACATATCCTAAAATGAGAATTTTTGGAGAAACTTTTTTTATAGTTTTGGTAAAATTTAATAATCCTAGTATAGTTTAATTAAGGGGCCTAATGACATCACCAACCCCCAAATGTTGGTGGATTGTCTTAGGAGTCACCATGAGTCTCTGGTTAAAATCTCAACCCATTTGAGTATGATTTGACTGGGTTTTGATGTGACTAAAGTTTGGACCCTTAAGGTGAGTTTAGGTTTAGGATTCTTGGGGCATGGAGGGCCAATCCTCACTCAAATGGGTTGGGGTTCTGGCCAGAGTCCCAAGGTCAATAGGGTCACACTCTCTTAGAGTTTGGAATGAGTTAGGGTGGTTGAGACCTAGTGCCTAGTTCAAGCCTTGGATTGAGCCTGTTAGGGTTTGTGAAGGACCTAAGGTGTTTAGGATTTATTTGGGCTTGGGGTTTACTCCATGGGTTTCTATGGTGGAGTAATGCCCTAGGAAGGAATTTTGGTAGTATTGGACACATGCACTTCACTTAAATCACTTGGAAATTATTTAGGTCTATACACCTTAGAGAATAAATATAGGGTCTTATGACCTTGGATCCTTGTGAAATTTTGGTATAAGTATTTTTATAGTACTACTGACCTCTGTGATTTATTATAAGATGTTTAGAAAATAGTAGATCATAGTTGTAGGTATAATCTCCAGCTTGCCCTTTTTGATGATTTTGAAGTAACTATGGTCAAATTAACTTAGAATAATATGAAACTCTGGCAAAGTTTATCAAATACCATTTGTAATCACCGATAGATGATTTGGAATATTTGGACGTTTTTTCTTAGTACTTCATGTGTTAAGTAAACTAGTGCACCTTACTTTGATAAATGGTTAATAAATATTATATCTTGCTGGAAAATTGTGTTACTTGGCCAGAGAACTTTCTAGGCATAATAAAGTCTAGAAAATTATTACATGTTATTTGGATGAATTTATGAGAATGTTTCTTCACAAAGTGCACTTTAAGAGATTTTTCTTGAAGTATTTAATACATGGCTTACTTACCTTGGAATTGCATGAAACTTAGTCATTAGTGTTTTTTGATCATTATAAGGCTCTAGTAATTTTTATATAATTTTTGGACTAAGATTTGTGTTACTCCCTTCATTAACCTTATTTACTTGAATTGTTTTGAATTAATTATTTAGAGGATAGTAAATTTATGAAAATTTGTGAAATTTTGTATCCACTGATATTTTACTATAATATAGTGTTCACAATCTTTGGGTGGCCAGAAATTAAGAAAATCTAGCACTTCATGTACAAAATTACCCATGGCATAGATTTGGGGAAATTAAATAAATGCCAAATTAATTAGGAAAATATAAAAGTTTTTGGATTTAGACTAAGTATGTCATGATAGACCCCCTTAATTATCTTAAGGCATTTGGATGAAAGTTTGGAGTACCTCCTATTTTGTACATCATATAGCTTAGGTTGGTCTGCATTTAGTAAAACTGTGAAATTGTGATAACATGAGGAATGAACATAGGGAGTTAGGGATAATAGTCACTGATTTGCGGTGAAGAGAAAATGAGTTGGTCTATAGGAGTCATGATGTGGGAGTATTGGGTTGACTAGTGTTAAGTGGTGCTCGGGATCGACGAAAGGTCGTTTTTCCTGCATAATATTAAAAGGGATTAGATCCAGTATAAATATTAAAAGAGATCGGGAATTGGGTATTAACCAATAATAAATAAGTACCTTGCAAAAGGGAGCTTTGAGCTCCAGCCCATCGTAGTTCCTAGTGCCCTCGAGAGCCCTTCACGGGGAATGCCTTCGGCAGTCCAAGGTTAGCATAAGCTGTAGGAATAAATGGAATGAAAGAGTAATTAGAAATACTCTAGGGTTACACTTACACTCACACTCTCCGGTGTTATGGGAGTCAGGTTAGGTCTCCGAGCGGTAGGCTTGGTGGTTTTAGTGATGGGCTGGTTAGTCCGGCGAGCTGATGGCTCGGTAGGTGGTTTGACATATGGGTTAGTCCGGGGAGCCTATGGCTCGGAAATTCTGGTTTGCATGTGCATAACATAAGGTGGTGGGTCTTTGTTACTTGACGGTCATTCATGCCGACGTCAGTACGATGACTTAGTGAGTGTGGTTCACACATAGCCAAGGAAAGACTGGTGGATTTGCCAGCATGGTACGCAGAGACTCCGTGGTGTGTTCTTCACGTTGGGGCGTACAAGGGTCTAGGTTGGTGGCGTGAATGTCGGCCTAGTAGTGGGGTGGCTCGACCCACTACCTCTGTTTGCCATAGCGCGAGGTACCCGAGAGTTTAGCTAGCTCAAAAATGGGGGAACTAAAGTTTGTGCACATAGATTCCTGTGTGGAGTTGCACTTGTGTGAACATAACATTTCATACATAACAAAGCACTACACTCATATTTGCATATAAACCTGACACCCCATCGTATAAAATATTATGAGACTTTTTATACGAGGGAGTCTTGCAAAAGACCCCTTAACTTATAAGTTTGTATGAGCATTCATATAAGTTAAGGTTATTTTTCATTATACTCTGTTCTCTACTTTCTTTCTTTATTACCTTACTTTTGATATTATCATATTGCTGTTGTACACCTTTATAGTTCTGATATATCACTGTTAGCTTAGGTCCGCTGCCATCTGCTTTGGTACTTCTCCACCTCAATATCTTCCCTATCCTCCTTCCCGCACGGTGCCAGGAGTCGCGGGGGGAGGTTGGGATGATAGTTGGCTTAGTCTTTTGACTAACGGTTGGTGGACCATTATTTTTCAGGGGCTCCAGATGGGAGATAGACAGCAGTCGGAGAGACAACACCAGTCTAGCACGGGAGCACCTGCTTCTGACTCCGTGAGTGTTTAGTTTTGTTAGCTTCCACGAGTGACCTTGTAGTGAGGATTCTGATGTACTGGACATAAGCCCATTTATCTTTCTATTCGTGATTTTTGATACTCTTTTACTCTAGGACATGTTGTGATTCATGCTTTTACTTTTATGTGATATGTTTTGTGGACTTGACATTTTCTGTATTTTTTCAAAGCTTCGCATCTTTGGTGATTCTGTGTGCCGACAGGGTTGCCGTTTCGTAGTGACGACCTTCCGGGCGAAGATGTCACCGCGAAACGGCGATTCTGGGCGTAAGACCCAGTAGCGTAGCAAAAAAGGGTCTTACAGCTGGAGCCTAGGATTACTAAGTTGGCCCTTGAAGGCCAAAGCGAATTACCCATTTATTTTATTGTTTTTGTGTGGCCGAACCTACATGTCGATGTATGCAAGACATTTTAATTTGAGTTGAACAATGTAAGGTCTTAAGGCCAAGACTATTTGTATATTTGTTTATTTATTCCTACTTTTATGTTAGTGGACATTCAGTTGGTTGGGTTCCTGCTAACCTTTAAAAGTACTTCCGCTAGAATGCACTTGGTGATAGGATGCGTGTATTTGGAATATGGATTCAATTAGTAACTCCTTTGACTGTCCGTAGTATATAGCGTTGGGCCCCGACCGGACCTTCTATTATATACTATATGATGGGCGAGAATGTTACAAAGTTGGTATCAGACTCTGGTGTCGGTCTTCCTTATTCAAATTCATGGTCGAATTCTTTTAAGGGATGGGAGCACATGTATGTGTGTTTACCGTTATACATAAAAGTACCCATGAATGTTCACTTAGGAATGAAAATACACATAATTGAGGAACCTGTGTGTTCCTATGATTGCTTTTTGGCAATGGTTTGTCATATAATTAAGTGTTTCACAATTATAGGTGACGAGGAGTGGTGCAGAGCAGTCATGACGTCAGCACTCTGCGGAGAGTAGTGTGCCCAATGACGCGCCTGCGACTTCTCCTTATGCTAAAACCATTTGTATGGTAGTTGAAGCAATGTTCGCTATGATCAATGCCCAACCAGGGAGGCAAGTGCAACCTCCTGCTCCTGGAGTTAGGTCATGTGTACCGCTTGGCGTAGCAGAACCTATAATGGCAGATCAAGTAGCGGCAGAGCCCGTAGTACAGAGGAGAGCAACTGAGAAACAGCTAAAGCACGTGATGAGTTTTAATCCACCTGGTTTTTGTTGGTGTTTTGAGGGACTGAGACACCAATGCAAGTTGAGGACTAGCTTTACAGGGTTAAGAGAGTCATGTTCGCAATAGAGTCTGAGGAGTGGCAGAAGGTTAGGATAGCCGCTTTCCTTCTGGATAGTGAAGCAAGGTTATGGTGGGAGGAGTTAGAGCTACATCACTTCGCTGGGAGGCAACTTTCTGATATCTCGATGGAGGAGTTCTCAAAACTATTTCTGACACGGTTCATGTTGTCAGCGCAAAAAATAACTATGGAGAATCAGTTCTAGAGACTGATTCAAGGAGGGAGTAGCGTGGACGACTACCTTCACGAGTTCGCGAGATTGGGGTGTTATGCTGACTCCACTTTTACTGATGAGGAGTGTAAGACCAACCGGTTCTACGAAGGACTGCGTGACGATCTGAAGTTGCTACTCTCAGGTCCTATGATATAGGGCTTTCTAGTCTTGGTCAATACAGCCCGATCTATGGAGAAGGATCTGAGGAGAGTTCAAGATAAGAAGGACTCAGCGGTGAAGAGGTTAGACTTTAAAGTTCCAAGTTTGCCAAAGTCTGGGTACCGAAGATGGAACAAGAAAGCCAAGTCTTCTGGACCGACTTCTTTGTTGGTTACTTCTTGAGCATCTTCTGAGCGAGGCGGCCCAAATCTTTGTTATAACTATGGCAAACCGGGACATATAGCCCGCAATTGTTGGAGTGGCAAGTCGGAGAAAAAGCAAGGAGCATCATTTGCTGAAAAAGGGAAGGCGATGGAGTCAACCGCATCTCATCAAGCTCCAGCCCAACTAAGAGTCTACAACCCGGGCCAACAGAAGTCCATCAAGCAAGGCAATGTGGTGACAAGTATATGTTAGAGTTTAGTTGCAATACTTTGCTTACCTTGTGTCTTATACTTTGGTCGTATGACTGTCATGTTTTAGGCTTTGTCGTGGTTATGGACTATCCGGCTCGAGCACTGTTTGATACAGGAGCTTCACACTGTTTCCTATCTAAGGACTTCGTGTCACGTATCAGAGTGCCCTCTTCTGTGGCTAAGGATAGATTGGATGTGTTGCTACCTAATGGGTGTTCTATGCATGTGGATAGAGTCTGTTGCGTTAAAGTAATGATATGAAGTCAAGCTTTTGACTTGGAGGCCTACTGCCGATAGTAGAGTTTGACGTGATCTTTGACATGGATTGGCTCTCTAAGCAACCTACATTCATCGATTGTAGTTCGAAGGCTGTCAAACTGGGGTTGAATACAAGCCAAAAATCTACTTTCTCTGGTCTGAAGGGATCGAGCAAGACACTGATGTCTGCTCTCCAAGTGGTTAAAGCAATTCATGAGGGGGCGGAATTGTCCTTCACCCTAATGGAGGATAAGAAGCTCAAGCTTGATTTGGTCAGTATGTAATGCCCCGAAACTCAAAAGAGCGGCGGGAGGCGTTTTGGGCCAAATTTGGAATTTGGCAGGGGGGCACACGGCCTGGGACACGGGCGTGTCCCAGGGCGCGTGTCAGGCTCGAGTCGACGATTTGGCCGTGAGGTCGACGAATTTTGAAGTCGACGATCGTCGAGCAGCAAACACGGCCTGAGACACGGGCGTGTCTCAGGGCGTGTCGAGCTCGTGTCGACGATCGGCCCGAGAATTCGACATTTTCGCTCGACGATGTGTCGAGACAGGGAACACGGCGTAGGACACGGGCGTGTCCAAGGGCGTGTTGGGTAGTCGACAAACTGCGCTCGACGAAGTGTCGAGACAGTGAACACGGCCTGGAGCCCAGACGTGTTTGGGTTTGACACGGGCATGTCAAATAGGACACAGGCGTGTCAAATAGGACACGGGCGTGTCCAAGACCCGTGTGAGTCTCGGGTTGGTGTTGGTCCTGTGTTGACGGGGGAACACGCCCGGGAACACGGGCGTGTACTGGCTGACACGGGCGTGTCAGGTCTAACACGGGCGTGTCGGATGACCGTGTGTTTTTCGAGACGCGTCGATTTTGACGGCGAATGAGGTACATGGCCCTGGACACAGGCGTGTCGCAGGCCGTGTTCGGCCCAGGTTTTACATTTCAGCTACAGAATGTAGCCGTTCGTTTCCTTATTTTGGGATCCGATGGTTGGGGGTTATTCCTACTGGGATATACCGAGATTGGGCCTTTGAAACCCTCATTTCACTTGAGTGGTTCTCTTTGTAAGTCTAGAGAGAGGGGAGAGCAAAGGAGGAAGAAGAAGCCTAGATCCGGTCACCGACGGAGCTTCAGAGCTCCAAATCGCGAATCGACTTCGGATCTACGGAGGCAAGGAGAGTGCGGTGCTTTTCATCCGCTTACTTTTCCATGGCACCAAGGAAGAACGCTAGGGTAACGATTCTCTACTTGAGCATGTGAAGCTCTACTTCTTTTGCATAGGGAAGCCCGCTCTCGCGAGTTTGCGGTGAGTTTGAGGCGTTCCTTCGGGTAGACATGAATAGTCCCTGTTTGTACATGTAGAGTCCGTAAATGAGAATGGATATAGACATGATGTGTGAAGCCTACCCGGACAAGTTGGTCTAGATCGGTGATGTTGCATTGCATAAGTGGCTGGAGAAGACTCCGTGCGAATGTTTGTTTTTCGGGTTTTCTACGAGGTAGATTGCAACAGGGAGCCTTGGGGATTAACTCCAAGGTGCACACCCGGAAAACTGGGCGGATGCGTGGTTCTGCCATCATGTGAGCCTGGGAGCCAAATTGAACATAACTGGGTTATGTGATGTATGTAAACGATTTGGGACTCGGGAAAGTTTGACTGGCGCATATGTTTTTAAATTAACGTTGCGGTGTAAGCAACGGGTCAGGCGGAACCGTACCCGCTCTATGTCGTTCGGTTAAAGAGACCTAAAGTTACTTGACACTTACCGTTGGCATAGATGGAGGGTCTTAGGCAGTGGCCAGAAAGACCAAATGCTCACGAGAGATTGCCATCCCGGGACGGTGGTGAGTCGGCGGGCTTAGACCGTGATCACCGAGAATATGCCCTGAGAGCACGAGGCATGTGGTCGTGCGTGCCAACGCCCGTGATGCAATGTATTTATATACTGCTTGGTTATGCTAATAAAGTGTAGGGAAGGAGTATCGCCGCCCGAATTGGGGGCGGGATCGTTATAATTTGGTCAGCATGGCTGACCGTTGCTTTGATTTGCCACCGTTGTGGTGGATTGTGCTTGCAGGTGCTGCGGAGCCGAGCGGTAAATAGCTGGCTAAAGCCCAAGTTGCTGAGCCGGCCCTCGAAGGCCTAATTTTGAGTGTTTTCTTTTATTCATGTATGGCCGGCTTGCGTGTCGAGGTTTGAAAGACATGTAATTTGAGGAAAAACAATTGTAAGGCCATAAAGCTAGTACTTGTGTATTTGTACTTCATTCCTTTTGGCGTATTAGTGGACATTCATGCTAGTGTTGGGTTCTTTATTAATGCAACAATTTTAATTACTTCCGCTAGAATGCTCTGTGTACGACGTTGGATTGGTTGGATGGTTTCCATTGAGTAACCACCAGGTCTGTCCGTGGTATATGGCGTCGGGCCCCGGCCGGACCTACTGCTATATGCTATGCGACGGATAGGGGGTGTTACAATTTGGTATCAGACTACTGGTTTCGGTCAGGCTTAAAATAAATTTGTGGGTGAATTCTTTTAAGGGGTGGTGAGCACATGTGTGTGCGTCATCGTTATAACAGCAAAAGAACCCATGAATGTCCACTTAGGAATGAAAAATACACGTGTTTGAGGAACCTGCGTGTTCCTATAATTGCGTTTTGCAATTTTGTTTGGTCGCTTAACGGTATTTTGTACCACTATAGGTGACCAGAAGCGGTGCTGGGCCGTCGGAACGCTGAGTTTCTGAGGCTAGTAGTGCACCAAATGATGCTCCTGCAACACCTCCATCGGCTGAGACCATACGATTGGTGGCCGAAGCAGTGTTTGCCATGATCAATGCGCAGCCTGCAAGGCAAATACAACAGCCTGCTCCTGCGATAGAGCAGGTACCTCTTCCAGAGGTTGAGCCGAGAAGAGTGGAGCAGGTAGTAGTGGAGTCGTTGGTGCCGAGGAGGGCAACCGAGAGACAGCTCAAACATGTCATGAGCTTTAATCCTCTGGTATTCTCGAGGTTGGGAACCCCATCTCAAGCTGAAGACTGGCTCTCCCGTGTGAAGAGAGTCTTGATAGCGACAGAGACGGAGGAGTGACAGATGACCACTATAGCTAGGTTCCTGTTGGATGGAGACGCTAGGCTGTGGTGGGATGGTTTGGAGCTGCATCTATTGAGAGGAAGGCAACTTACAGACGTCTCGATGGAGGAGTTCTCGAGACTGTTCTTGACTAGGTACCTCCCTTCGACTCAAAGGATAGCTTTGGAGAATGTGTTCCAGAGGTTGGTACAAGGAGAGAGTAGCATGGATGAGTATCTCCACGAGTTTACTCGGTTGGGTCGGTATGCTAGCTCCACCATCGCGGATGAGGAGCGTAAGACCAACCGTTTCTACGAAGGTCTAAGAGATGACTTGAGGCTACTACTCTCGGGGCCGATGACGCAGGGTTTCTTGACCTTGGTCAACACGACCCGGTCCTTGGAGAAGGACATGAAGAATGTTCAAGCGAAGAAAAGCCTTGGTGATAAGAAGTCTGGGTTCAAAGTATCAACTACTTCAAAGTTCGGCTATCAAAGGTTCTACAAGAAGGCTTGGACTTCGGGTCCAGCCCCTCTTCTGGTGCTTCTGGGGTGACTACGGGTCGGACCCCAGGTGCATGTTTCACTTGTGGGAAGCCGGGGCACTTTGCCCATGACTGTTGGAGCGGACGTCCCAAGTTCGAGAGGAAGCCGGGAGCAACTTATGAAGAGAAGGGCAAGGCGGTGGAGTCAACTGCATCCCATTATGCTCCGGCTCAACCAAGGGTTTATAATCTTGGCCAACAGGAGGCCATCAAACAAGCGGATGTGGTGACAGGTACGGTTTAATTTGTAGCAAGTTAAATTTCTTTAAATACTTGTTATGCGTATGTTACCTTACCACTGCTTGTTTAGAATTTGTTTTGATTTGTGAGTTTCCGGTGAGAGAACTCTTTGATACGGGAGCTTCACACTCCTTGTCCGAAGGATTCATATCGCGCATCGGAGTACCTTCTTCGATGACAAAGGACAAGTTGGATGTGTTGTTACAGAATGGGTGTTCGATGCACGCGGATAAAATCTGCGGTGTTAAGATTCGCATTGGGAATCAAGAGTTCGATCTGCAAGCGTCGTTACTACCGTTGGTGGAGTTCGACGTTATATTTGGCATGGACTGGCTCTCGGAGCAGCAAACCTATATTGATTGCGGTTGCAAGTAAGTCAAGTTGGGAGCAAGTCGTGAGACGACTTTTACGGGCTTGAAAGGGTCGAGCAAGACATTGATGTCTGCTCTTCAGGTGGTGAAGGCGGTTCGTGCTGGTGCAGAGCTATTTTTTACATTAGTGGAGGTTGCAAAGCCAATGCCTACGTTGGATAGTATTTCAGTGGTAGCTGAGTACCCTGATGTGTTCCCCGCCGATCTTCCTGGAGCCTCGCCTCAATGGGAGATAGATTTCACTATTGAGCTAGTGCCAGGTGCGAAGCCTGTGTCACGATCTCCGTATCGGCTAGCGCCTAAGGAAATCGTGGAGCTGAAGGTGCAACTTCAAGAGTTGTTGGAGCAAGGGTTTGTGCGTCCAAGTTCGTTGTCTTGGAGCGCACCGGTCCTCTTTGTAAAGAAGAAGGACGGGAGCTTGAGACTTTGTATTGATTATCGAGAGTTAAACAAGCTAACGGAAAAGAACAAGTACCCAATCCCCAGGATCGATGATCTTTTTGATCAGTTGGTCGGGTCGACAGTGTACTCTAAGTTGGATCTTAAGTCTGGTTACTATCAGCTGAGGATAAGAGAGAGTGATATCCCTAAGACAGCGTTCAGTACAAGATACGGGCATTACGAGTTTACTATCATACCGTTTGGGCTGACGAATGTGTCGTCAGTGTTCATGGATTTGATGAACAGGACCTTTAGGGAGTACTTGGACCATTTTGTGATCGTCTTCATCGACGATATTTTGGTGTACTCGCAGAGTGAGGAAGATCACTTCAGGCATCTTCATTTGGTCTTGGAGATGCTAAGGAGAAATCAATTGTACGCCAAGTTCTCGAAGTACGAGTTTTGGTTGTCCTCAGTGGCGTTCCTCGGTCATATAGTGAGTGGGGAAGGTATTGCAGTGGATCCGACGAAGATTGTTGCGATACGAGAGTGGCCTGAGCTTTCTACGGTAGCGGAAGTCCGGAGCTTTTTGGGGCTTGCCGGCTATTATAGGCGCTTAGTAGAGAACTTCTCGTGGATAGCGTTACCTCTCACTACTTTGACGAGGAAGGAGCAGAAGTTCGTTTGGACGCCAGAGTGCGCGCGAGCTTTTGAGGAGTTGAAATGTTGGTTGACCACGGCGCCTGTGTTGAGTTATGAGATTTATAGCGATGCTTCGGGCAGTGGTTTGGGTTGCGTGCTACTGCAACATGGAAGCGTTATATCATATGGCTCGAGACAACTGAAAGTGCACGAGAGGAATTATCCGGTCCATGATTTGGGGTTAGCGGCCGTGATTTTTGCCTTGAAGCTGTGGAGACATTATTTGTACGGTGTGAAGATTGATATCTACACCGATCACAAGAGCCTGAAATATTTGATTGATCAGAAAGATCTGAACATGCGGCAGCATAGGTGGATGGAGTTCCTGGGGGACTATACATTCAAGATCCACTACGTGCCTGGTAAAGGCAATGCGGTTGCGGACGCGTTGAGTCGCCGGGCCCCAGCTCAAGCCAATTGGCTGTCGGTCCATGACGAGCGGTTGGTTCGGGAGTTAGAGGCGTTGGAGATCTTTTGCGTTGATAAGCAATCAAGTGCTGAAGCAGTATTGAATTGGACTGAAGTCCAATATGACATGGCTGATCGTATTCGGCGGGCGTTGGATATGGATGTCCACATGAAGCAACTCATAATAGAGGCTCCAGATGGGTCAAATTCCCAATTCGTTGTGGAGGACGGATTACTTTGGAAAGACGGTCGTCTGTGCGTCCCAAGCGTGGGCAGTTTGCGGGTGGAATTGTTGTACGAGGCGCATCATACCAAGTACTCAATTCACCCGGGGAGCTCGAAGATGTACCGCGATGTTAAGAAATTGTTCTGGTGGCCAGGACTGAAAAAGGATGTGGCGCTCTACACGGCGAAGTGTCAAACTTGCGCCTTGGTGAAGGCGGAATGCCAAAAGCCGGGAGGATTCTTGAAATGCTTGCCTATTCTGGAGTGGAAGTTCGACGACATTACTATGGACTTTGTGCACGGATTTTCAAGGTCGCAAAAGGGGAACGACGCCATTTGGGTGGTCGTAGATCGTCTAACGAAGGTGTCGCATTTCATTCCGCATAGGAAGGATGATCCGGTTGAGAAATTGGCAAAGCTATATGTGGATAATATTGTACGGCTTCATGGTGTGCCCCGTAGCATCGTTAGTGACCGAGATAGGCGGTTCACGTCCAATGATTGGAGGCTGGTGCAGCAGATGTTGGGAACAAAGTTGAGTTTTAGCACAACCTTTCATCCGCAAACGGATGGGCAGACCGTGAGGGTCAATAGGACAATGGAAGACATGCTTCGCATGTGTGTCCTGGACTTTGGAAAGCAATGGGAAGATCACCTATACTTGGTGGAATTTGCTTACAACAATAGCTACAAGGCGAGCATTCAAATGACGCCCTTCGAAGCCCTTTATGGTAGAAAATGTTGCACGCCGTTGTCTTGGTTGGAAACGGGTGAATCAAAGTTGTATAAGCGACTAGAGGTGGAGGATGCTACTTCTTTGGTAAGAACCATTCGGGAAAGGTTGCTAATCGCTCAGGACCGCCAGGCTAAGTACTATAATGCCAAGCACAGGAACGTGGAGTTTGTTGTTAGTGATTTGGTGTACTTGAAGATCAAGCCGTACAAGGGTGTCTCGCGGGTGCGGCGCTTGAAGAAGCTAAGCCTGAGGTACCTTGGACCGTTTGAGGTTCTGGAGCGGATTGGTGAAGCAGCGTATCGGTTGAAGCTATAAGTGGAGCTTAGTGGTCTACATGATGTATTCCATATATCGGTGCTACGAAAGGCGCTGCAAGAGCCTACGCAAGTGATCGCGGTCGATCAAGTGCCGGTTGATAGTGGGTTAACGACGAAGGTCAAGCCCGTACGTATTGAGGACTCGAAAGTCAAGCGGCTACGCAATAAAGAGATCAGAATGGTCAAGGTCCGTTGGGACAATTGCGGCCGAGAGGAGCTCTCTTGGGAGCGAGAGCAGACTATGCTTGAGGAGTACCCGGAGTTGTTTCACTCAGGTACCGTTTAAGTTTCATGTTTCTTTCCTTTATGTAATTTCGAGGACAAAATTCTTTTAAGAGGGGGGGAGTTGTAACGCCCTGAAACTCAAAAGAGCGACGGGAGGCATTTTGGGCCAAATTTGGAATTTGGCAGGGGGGCACACGGCCTGGGACATGGGCGTGTCCCAGGGCGTGTCAGGCTCGAGTCGACGATTTGGCCGTGAGGTCGACGAATTTTGGAGTCGACGATCGTCGAGCAGCGAACACGGCCTGACACACGGGCGTGTCTCAGGGCGTGTCGAGATCGTGTCGACGATCGGCCCGGGAAGTCGACATTTTCGCTCGATGATGTGTCGAGACATGGAACACGGCCTAGGACACGGGCGTGTCCAAGGCCGTGTCGGGTAGTCGACGAACTGCGCTCGACGAAGTGTCGAGACAGTGAACACGGCCTGGAGCCCAGGCGTGTTCGGGTTTGACACGGGCGTGTCAAATAGGACACGGGCGTATCCAAGACCCGTGTGAGTCTCGGGTTGGTGTTGGTCCTGTGTTGACGAGGGAACACGCTCGGGAACACGGGCGTGTCAGGTCGAACACGGGCGTGTCGGATGCCCGTGTGTTTTTTGAGACGCGTCGATTTTGATGGCGAATGAGGGACATGGCCCTGGACACGGGCGTATCGCAGGCCGTGTTCGGCCCAGGTTTTACATTTCAGCTACAGATCGTAGCCATTCGTTTCCTTATTTTGGGATCCGACGGTTGGAGGTTATTCCTACTGGGATATACCCGGGATTGGGCCTTTGAAACCCTCATTTCACTTGAGTGGTTCTCTTTCTAAGGCTCCGTTTGGTTGGGCTGTTGCTAAAGGAAAGCTGCTGATGAACTGTTGCTGATAGAAAAAGTGCTGATTCTGGAAAACAGAGTTTTGTTAAAAAGTTGTTTGGATACAAAACAGAGTTTTGAGTCAAATTTTTTTTCTAATGCAAATTTCAGATCTGAATTTTCCTGTAATTTTCGTTCATCCTCAATTTTCGTTCATCCTGAATTTTTGAGAAGAAGAAGAAGAAGAACCGACGGTTGCGGCGTGCGGAGCTCGCCACGGTTGCGGCGTGCGGAGCTCGAGCTGTAGGGTTGCGGGAGAACGCCACAGAGAAGAACCGGCGGTTGCAGCGTGCGGAGCTCGAGCAGTAGGGTTGCGGGAGAACGCCATGGAGAAGAACCGGCGGTTGCGGCGTGCGGAGCTTGCCACGGTTGCGGCGTGCGGAGCTCGAGCTGTAGGGTTGCGGGAGAACGCCACGGTTGCGGCTGAACGCAACATTTTACAGCGGATCGTGATTAATAGGAAACCGCGGAATTTTAGAACCGGCGGTTCTTGAAACAGCAACGCCAAACATAACTTATGCATAAAATTGAGGTGCGTTTCAAACACACCGGAGGCAAAAAGCCCAAGCAAACGCTACCTAAGTCTAGAGAGAGGGGAGAGCAAAGAAGGAAGAAGAAGCCTAGATCCGGTCACCGGCGGAGCTTCGGAGCTCCAAATTGCGAACCGACTTCGGATCTACGGAGGCAAGGAGAGTGCGGTGCTTTTCATCTGCTTACTTTTCCGTAGCACCAAGGAAGAATGCTAGGGTAGCGATTCTCTACTTGATCATGTGAAATTCTACTTCTTTTGCATAGGGAAGCCCGCTCTCGCGAGTTTGCAGTGAGTTTGAGGCGTTCCTTCGGGTAGACATGAATAGTCCTCGTTGTGTACATGTAGAGTCCGTAAACGAGAACGGATATAGGCATGATGTGTGAAGCCTACCCGGACAAGTTGGTCTGGATCGGTGATGTTGCATTGCATAAGTGGTCGGAGAAGACTCCGTGCGAATGTTTGTTTTTCGGGTTTTCTACGAGGTAGATTGCAACAGGGAGCCTTGGGGATTAACTCCAAGGTGCACCCGTAAAACTGGGCGGTTGCGTGGTTCTGTCATCATGTGGGCCTCGGAGCCAACTTGAACATAACTGGGTTATGTGATGTATGTAAACGATTTGGGACTCGGGAAAGTTTGACCCGCGCATATGTTTTTAAATTAACATTGCGGTGTGAGCAACGGGTCAGGCGGAACAGTACCCGCTCTATGTCGTTCGGTTAAAGAGACCTACAGTTACTTGACACTTACCGTTGGCATAGATGGAGGGTCTTAGGCAGTGGCCAGAAAGACCAAATGCTCATGAGAGATTGCCGTCCCGGGGACGGTGGTGAGTCGGCGGGCTTAGACCGTGATCACGGTCTAAGCCCGCCGACTCACCGAGAATATGCCCTGAGAGCACGGGGCGTGTGGCCGTGCGTGCCAACACCTGTGATGCAATGTATTTATATACTGCTTGGTTATGCTAATAAAGTGCAGGGAAGGAGCATCGCCGCCCCGAATTGGGGGCGGGATCGTTATAATTTGGTCAGCATGGTTGACCGTTGCTTTAGTTTGCCACCATTGCGGTGGATTGTGCTTGCAGGTGCTGCGGAGCCGAGCGATAAATAGCGGGCTAAAACCCAAGTTACTGAGCCGGCCCTCGAAGGCCTAATTTTGAGTGTTTTCTTTTATTCATGTATGACCGGCCTGCGTGCCGAGGTTTGAAATACATGTAATTTGAGGAAAAACAATTGTAAGGCCATAAGGCCAGTACTTGTGTATTTGTACTTCATTCCTTTTGGCGTATTAGTGGACATTCATGCTAGTGTTGGGTTCTTTATTAATGCAACAATTTTAATTGTTTCCGCTAGAATGCTCTGTATAGGACGTTGGATTGGTTGGATGGTTTCCATTGAGTAACCACCCGGTCTGTCCGTGGTATATGACGTTGGGCCCCGGCCGGACCTACTGTTATATGCTATGCGACGGATAGGGGGTGTTACACAGTATCTCAGTGGTGTCGGAGTTTGCCGACGTGTTTCTCGAAGATCTCCGTAGAGCCCCACCTCGGAGGGAGATCGAGTTCACCATTGAGTTGGTGTCAGGTGCCAAGCTGGTATCGCGATCTCCTTACCACTTAGCACCGAGAAGATGTCGGAATTGAAGGCGGAACTTCAAGAGTTAATAGAGCAGGGGTTTATGCGTCCAAGTTCGTCACCTTGGAGCGGCCCAATCCTCTTTGTAAAGAATAAGGACGGGAGTTTGCGACTGTATATCGATTATCAGGAATTGAATAAACTGACAAAGAAGAAAAAGTACCCGATTTTGAGGATCAATGATCTATTCGACCAGCTAGTTGGGTTGACTATGTATTCGAAGATAGACTTGAAATCTGGATATTATCAATTGAGAATCAGGGAAAGTGATATTCCCAAGATGGCGTTCAGTATACGCTATAGACATTATGAGTTCACTGTCATGCCTTTCATGCTGACTAATGCACCATCCGTGTTTATGGACTTAATTAACATGACGTTCAAGGAGTATCTTGATCGGTTCGTGATAGTGTTCATTGATGATATCCTGGTGTACTCCCAATCCGAGGATGATCATGTTGAGCACTTACATATTGTTCTAGAGACCTTGAGGAGCAATAAGTTGTATGTCAAGTTCTCTAAATGTGAGTTTTGGTTATCTTCTGTGGCGTTCCTTTGTCATATTGTCAGTGGTGACCAGCGTGCACACAAGCCTTTGAAGAATTGAAAAGTTGTCAGACCACGGCGCTTATTCTATGCTCGCCATGTGGGGCAAAAGGCTTTGATATCTACAACGATGCCATCTGGGTTATCGTTGATCGTTTGACGAAAGTGTCGCACTTTATCCCGAATAGGAAGGACGATTTGGTGGAGAAACTGACAATTATATATGGATAATATTGTACGACTGCATGGTGTGCCTGTAGCATCGTGAGTGACCAAGATAGGTGCTTCACGTCTAATGACTGAGGCTGGTAGAACAACTGTTGGGTACCAAACTGAAGTTCAGTACGACCTTTCATCTACAGACGGATGGTCAGGCCGAGAGGGTAAAAAGGACGATGGAGAACATGCTTCGTATGTGTGTCCTAGATTTCAGGAAAAAGTGGGAGGATCACTTGTATATGATCAAATTCACTTACAATAATAGCTACCAAGCAAGCATTCAAATGATGCCCTTCGAGGCCCTGTATGGTAGAAAGTGTTGTACTTCGTTGTCATGGTTGGAGACGGGCGAGTCAAAGTTATATAAGCGGAAGGAAGTTGAGGATACGAATTCTATTGTTCGGACAATCAGGGAGCGGCTTTTGATTTCACGGGATAGACAGGATAAATATTACAATGCCAAACACCTAAATATTGAGTTCGCCGTGGGCGATTGGGTTTACCTAAATATCAAACCGTTCAAGGGTGTGTCAAGGATCCGACGATTGAAAAAGCTAAGTCCGAGATACCTTAGGCCATTTGAAGTTTTGGAGCGCGTTGGTGAAGCTGCCTATCGATTAAAGCTTTCAACAGAGCTTAGTGGTATGCATGATGTATTCCACATATATATGTTGCGGAAGGCATTGTGAGAGCCTACGTAGGTGGTTGCGTCGGATCAGGTACCGATTGATGGTGGGTTGACAACGAAGGTCAAGCACATTTGTATTGAAGACTCGGAAGTCAAGCAACTTCGGAATAAGTCTATTAGGATGGTCAAGGTCTGTTAGGACAACTGTGGCCGAGAGGAGTTGTCATTGGAGCGGGAACAAACCATGAAGGCAGAGTTCCCCGAGCTTTTCATTTGAGGTATACTTTTGTAGTATTGATACTTTTTTTGTTTTCCTGCAATATGTAATTTCGGGACGAAATTCTTTAAGTGTGGGGAGATTTGTAACACCCCAAATTTCTGTAGGCAGGAAAAGAGGGTACCGCGCGGCGGTAGGCCAATACCACGTTGCGGTAGCGCCAAGCATCGAGAGCATGGAGTGAGGCGAGGTGACTCAATGCCAAGTCTATCGCGCAGCGGTATGTTGTTATCGCGCGAAGCTAGCCAATTTATTTGGCCAAGCTCTCGGGAAGCTATCGCCTAGTCGCAGTGATACCGCAAGCGATAACTTGTCAATTTATTTATCGAAGCTCTTGGGTTTCTACCGTGTGACGGTATTAACTATCGCGTGGTGGTAGCAGGAGCGATCGTGTCGTAACCGTCCCCAGCTACTGCGAGGTGCTAGCATCCTATCACGTGGCGATAGCGAAGCTGTAATGTCGTGGCCACGTGTCAGCATGTGATTAGAGGGCCTGGGCGGTGGCATACGAATTGAGGCATTGATTGACAGTACTGCGCGGAGGTAGCTAGTTACCGCGCAGCGGTAGCTCTGTTTATAGTGTTGGTTTGGTCGTTTTCACTTCATTCTTTTGGAGTTTGAGAACCTTGGGCTGGACGTCTGGAGGAGAAGTAGCGCCAGAGAGAGTAGATCTCGCCGCCGTTTGAGATTCGGAGCTCGGATTCACAAGATGAGTTCGGATTGTTAAAAATTTGATATAGCGGAAGATAGGAAACCAGGCGCAGGAACACTCAACCTATCCGAGCCTAAATAAACCAGATGCAAAACAGAAGAGTAAGAATCTTGTACGATAATACTCTTTACAATGCGAGATATACATGACGAGATATCATTCGCCGATGTATCCAACGAAGCAGAAATAATACAAGACAAATATCAAACCGCGCGGACTCAAGTAGTAACCGTCGTAACTACTGATGCACTACGGAGTCCGCTCAACCCGCTAGTCGCCAGACCGCAACCAGGTCGTGCGGACTGCCTGTTATTCCAATGCAAGCTCTACTCGTCGATCAGCAAGCCGCCTAACCGCAAGGTCGCCTAGCCACTTGACTATACGATCTGCTGCTGCCGAACTAAACAGGCCGCCAGAAGCGGACATCTTATTGAACCGAAAAATTAGTTGCAGAAGAGAGACCGCCTATACGCAACCCGTGACCTGTTGTT
The DNA here is from genome assembly GCA_039583875.1 of Platanthera guangdongensis. Classification (NCBI taxonomy): domain Eukaryota; kingdom Viridiplantae; phylum Streptophyta; class Magnoliopsida; order Asparagales; family Orchidaceae; genus Platanthera; species Platanthera guangdongensis. Next base: position 31,263,352 of record CM077151.1, on the reverse strand, counting down.
AACCACTAGTTGATATCCGCAGAGTTCGCATTATCCCTGACTGCAGTCAGAACCAAGTCCCTAGCTTCCAGCGCTATCCACACAATCTGGACAACATAAACCAATCAACCTCCTCAAACCGCGCGGATACAAAAATCCAGTCTGCCACAACTATCCTCGAGTTCACTTACTATTCATTCGTCCTACCGTTGATGTGACAGGGGGTCCCTTTTATAAGCATGATGAGGAGTGTGGTCACCGCTCTAGCTGATAGGATAATTGCCCCATCACGCGACAAGCACTAAGTGTATCCTCAAGCCGCAAATATATAACCAGTCCGCCGCGACCTGTGCAGGATAGCTAGACCGCCAATAACATCACCAAGGCCGGACAACAACCCTATCCGCCTTGTCGCCAAAGGCCAAGCCAGGGACAAGCTGCCACCAGCAGTCTCTGCGGCAACACCATCTGTCTGCATACCAGCGGACACCGATCTAGTCCGCACACCCTGCAGACACATTTCCAGTCCGCGCACTCCGAGCCAGCAGCAAAGGCACCAAGCTGACAACTGCCAGACTCGGCAGACAGGGAATACAGTTTGCAAGCCCAGGCGGACACTGCTCCAGTCCGCATTCACCAAGCTTGCAACCAACCCACATGTTAACTGCTGCCGAGCTTGGCGGACTGCGAAGCAGTCCGCGCTTAACAGCGTGATCTCCCCGGATTGAGCCAACATGGACTTGTTTCGTAACCAACCAAGTCCGCACCACTGGCCACAAGGGCTAGTAATCACTTACTAGCAGACACAGGCACTGGTTCGCCAATCCGGCGAACTCCATCACCTGTCCGCTCTAACCGGTGAACCCTGCGACTTTCGCCATCCGCACCACCAGAGCTATACTAAGGCATCTGCCATGCCGGCATGCTGAGCTCCAGTCCAGTCCTCTCTAACCGGCGAACTCCGCGGCTACCACCTGTCGTGCCACCAGAACAATACCAAGGCACCTGCCATGCCGATATACCGAGCGCCAGTCCAGTCTGCATCTTGTCGGACTCCGCGGATAGTGAAGCTATCCGCCATGTTACCTTATAGGAACAAACTGTTTGCTTAGCATAAGCCGGCCTGGCTGGCCGCCACCTCTGTTAGCACAGACCGTGCGAACAGACCGCCCAGGCCGCCAAGGAACAAGCCGACCGCAGTAACTCTGCCGACCTGGCTAACCGCCAGTCCTGTTCGCATAGACCGCGCGGACAGGTCACCCCGGTAGCCCAATCACCCACTTTCACTTCACCATTTTCAACATCTACAGAGGCAAAGCTGTAGCGGTAGTGTTCATCTGGCTAGAATCTCTTCCATGGCGCTGAAGTAGACTTCTAGGGTAACGATACTCTTCCTTAGACATGTGAAGTCCTTCTTTTTAGCATTAGAGGGTAGACACTCCATGAACACGTGGAAGTGGTTCTCCCGACGGGTAGATCCGTGTATCCCCGTTAGTTTTGCATTTAGATCCGGAATCGAAGTACATAATAGACATGTTGTGTGAAGCTCATCCGGACAGGTTGGTCTGGATTGATGATGTTTGTATGTTTTGTATTCGAAGAAAACTCGGTGTTTATCACGAAAATTTCAGAGTTGCGGGGTATGTTGAGGCCTGTTTATTGGAAACTTTGTGGCCATTTGTTGAAGCTTGTCTTTGGGACACCTATGGGATATTTTGTGAGGCATGTCTGATGAGACTTAGGGGTCGTGGGTGCCTATCTCTCGAAGACCTGGGGTCCAATTTGTGGAGTGTGAGCTTAATTTGCTCAGCTTTGGTAGCCATGAGTGCTAGCCTAGGATCCTTACAGAGTTATGGATCATACGAAAAAGGAAAGGGGATGCTGACCGCGTTAGGCCTATGAGACGGACGATTTGAGCACGAGATGTGGCTGAACTGCACCCTCCCCTATGTCGGTCGACTTGGAGTGAGTCAAAGTGTGAATTTTAAGTCACTATGACTTTATCGTAGCATAGAGACGTTGTCTCTGGCATTATTCCTGTGAGACTGAAAGCTCAAACATTGTTGACCGTCACAGAGAACGGTGGTGCGACCCTTATGGTCTTATGCACTAAAATGTGTCCTAAGAGCACAGGGCGTAGGGCATTTTCGCCAATGTCTGTGACGAATGGTGCTTAAGTTTCACGTTTTGATTGATAATATATGATTACACTAATTATGCATGCAGGGAAGGAGCACCGCCACCCCGAGTGAGGGGTGTGGTCGTTATAATTTGGTCAGCTAATGCTGACCGTTGCTATTGCTTGCCACCATGCGATGGAATGTTTCGTGCAGGTGCAGCCGAGTCAAGCGGAAAATAGCAGACTGGAGCCCAGGATTGCTAAGCTGGCCCTTGAAGGCCAAAGCGAATTACTCATTTATTTTATTGTTCATGTGTGGCCGGCCTGTTTGCCGATGTATGCAAGACATTTTAATTTGAGTTGAACAATGTAAGGCCTTAAGGCCAAGACTATTTGTGTATTTGTTTATTCATTCCTACTTTTATGTTAGTGGACATTCAGTTGGTTGGGTTCCTGCTAACCTTTAAAGTACTTCCGCTAGAATGCACTCTGTGATAAAATGCGTGTATTTGGACTATGGTTTCAATTAGTAACTCCTTTGATTGTCCGTAGTATATAACGTTGGGCCATGGCCGGACCTTCTATTATATATTATGTGACGGACGAGGATGTTACACCATATCTCCCACATAATACGTCAATTGTGCGATCTTCGTTTCATATTAAAGGACCGTATAATTTCCTTGCATCAAGCGAAGGAATTTCTATTGAAACATATGCTTTTCTAACGGAGGAACAAACCAGTCGATGTACTCCTTGAGGAATTCACTCCAGAGGAAGAGGCACACACAAGGAAGCGACGTACGCTAGATTACACAAGATGACAGAGCATGTAAGTAAGAGACGCACGCAAGAGCACACAAGGAAGAGGCGTGCGGGAACGCACAAGGAAGAGGCATCCGGGAGCGTGAAAGGAAACGATGAGTGTGAGAGTGTGCAAGGTGGCGGAGCAAGTGAGTGCGCACAAGGAGGCGGCGCGCACACAAGGAAGAGATGTGTGCAAGAGCGTGCAAGGAGGTTGCGGGGGGGGGGGGGGGGGGGGGGGTCAGGAAGAGAAGTGGAGGAGAGAGAAATTTCGCAGGAGAATTTTTTGGACGGAGAAGAGAGATGAATATCTTTGAAGGGAGCTTCAAAGATGAAGTAGATCTTCAAGTAGTACTTCAAGATCTTCGAAGGGGGATATGGGGAATGAAGGAGTTGGAGGAAGGAGAGAGAGAAATTTATAGGAGGATTTTCCAGTTAAGTAGCGAATGAGAATAAAGGAGGATGTGAGGCCCTATTTATAGGCTTCATGGGTGGTTATGGCGGTTATGCGGCTATCTACAGCCCATAACCACCATGATCACCATTTATCGGTCGATTTCATGACGTGTTTATATACTTATAATTTTATAATTTTAATAGACACAACTCAGTCTCATTTTTGGCAATGCACTTTTAGTCTTAGTTCATTAAGAGATTTGTAAGGTTCCACCCTTAATTGTTTAATTATTGTTTTAGATATAAAGCACTTGCTAGCTCCTGTATCAAATACTTGATGGTTTATTTTATGCTGATATTTGTAGACACTGGTTGCCCCAACAAAGAACTTTCATATATATATATATATATATATATATATATATATATATATATATATATATATATATATATATATATATATATTATATATATATATATATAATTTAATGTTTTGTCCTGGAATGCGCTTATTTCTTATTTCTTATTTTTCTTATGTCTTTTCATTTTCATACTTTATTGTGTGTACAATTCACCTTAGTTTGTAGGGTTCTGACTTTTTCAAATAGGGGGAGATTGTTGGGTATTATATCTACAATAATCTTGAATTGAAGAAGCGTCCCATGAACTAAGATGAATTGAGTTGTATTTGATGCTCTCTACTTAGTTATGTGCTTACAAGACTATAGTGTTAAATACAATCCAATGTTAGGTTACAGTGGGTCAGGAACACAGAACTATACAATGTAATCTTTTATTATGTAGGCCAATGTGTTGACTCACGTGTAATCCCTCTATTAGGGTGTACTTCTATTCCAAGTGCATTAGAAGGATCAAGGAAGGACCAGGTGCTAGAATCTGAAGAACATAAATTCACCTAAGTAAAATTCGTCGAGTATAATAGTGGATACTTGTCGAATTCATCGAGTATACTCATGAATACTCGTCGAATTCGTCGTGTATACTTACTAGCACTCGTCGAACTCTTCATATTTACTTAAGGTATACTTTCTGAGATCTGTAAAATCAGTTAAGTAAAAATCGTCGAGTATCATCAAGTATACTCGTCAAATTCGTCGAGCGTATCTTTCGATACCCACCGAATTCGTCAAATATACATGTTGATACACGCCAAATTCGTCGAGACTCATTGAGTATACCTTTGATTTTACGAATTTACTTCTCTGGATTTTTCTAAGTCGTATTCGCCGAATATCACTCACCTTATGCATCAAATGTGTCGAGTGTATTAGTCGATACTCGTCGAATTCGTAGAGTGAGCTAGTTGATATTCGTCGGATTCGTCGAGTATGACTTCTACTAGGTGTCGAGTTATAGGTTCGATCGAGCTTAAATTCTCCAAGTTATTTTCGTCGAGTTTCACTACAGTTCAGCGAGTATACTCAGTTATTCTCGACGATACTCGATGAATTATAATTAGGGTTTAACTCTTCAAAATTTCAAATTCCCGACTCGTTCTTCCTGATAGTTATGTACAGTAAATTTTGCTCGTCTCCGGATGGAATGTCTTTTCTATTCGCTACAGGAGGAAGATTCCTATATATATTTCGAGTGAAATTTCTTCAACCCTAGTCGTGCTCATTATTCCAATCGAGATATTTTCGATCGTGAAGATCTCGTTGGCACCAATCTGTACTTCGCATCCCGTACAACCGACGACAAGCTCGCTGCATGATTCAATCTTCCTCCACCAAGTCAACTAGACCGTTGATCTCCAAAGATTTCGATTCTACATAGATCTAGCCGATCCGTGTGTTCCGATTTAGTTCTCAAAGCATTCGGATTTTCCTTGTTCTTCAAGACATTCAAGAACAACCTTTTTGAAGAACGATGGATCGGAGACTTTTGATATGAATAGAATTATTTGTAATCTTTATTATGTAAATCCTTTTTACTTTTGTAGGAGATTTTTCCCTCCGAGTTGTAGCTTTGTGTTTAAATCGAGTTGTAGATTCGTGTTTGGATCGAGTTATAAAAGAGTTTGTTCTCCGAGTGGTAGGAGCATTGTCTCCGAGTTGTAGGAGTTGAGGCTCCGAGGTATAAGATTCGTTGCAATCTGAGATAAAGGTGAAGTAGCTGAATCTATCCATTTGAGGTAGATAGGCGAGGAGGGACAGTGGACGTACCCAACTCGGGGAACCACTATAAATCTTTGTGTTCTGTGTGCTTATTTTTTCAGTTATTTTTATTCCGCAAAAAGACGCAGAACTCACTTATTCACCCTTATAGGTGATTTAGGGATATGCTAGATACTTTCAATTGCTATCAGAGGGAGGTTGTTCGATATAAGGCTAACACATTGAACAAGATCTCTTATTTAGTGTCAAGAGATACCGCTCAGTTGTTATGGATAAAAGTAAGGATACGTTTTCAATGAAGTTACATGTGTGCACAAACGAGAACTTTCCTATGTGGAAAGAAATAGTCAGATTCTTCATGGAAGCAGGAGATCCCAAGATATTTCAGATTGTTGAAGAAGGACCTCATATTCCTACACAGTCGTATGCTCTGAATCCAACTGTCATTGTACAACCTCATATTCGTTGGGTAAAATCAAGGTCCCCCTCAAGGGCCTGGATTGGGCTAGCTTCGAGCTAGCTTTGGGCTTTAGAACGAAAGTGCCCCAGCCGAGACCCACTCCCGCCCAAAGGCGGCAAGAAGGCTTGCGCCACATGGAGGGCGGAAGTAGGCTCTCGCGCCTCATGGAGGGCGGAAGCTGGCTCGGTCCGGTGGACCTTTCAACCCTTTTTCTATAGCTCCCGCCGAGTGAAAGGCGGGATGGTTCTCGGCATAGGGTTCTCGCCGGGTAAGGGACATGGCCTAGGGTGAAATTACCTAGTTGCCCTCAGGTAAATGACCTACATGGCCCCGAGGTCTGCATTCAGGATTTCATAACAGCGGGATTTGACTATTGCCAGGCAAGCCAATGGTACTTTAGTAATTTCAGGTCAGCCAAGACTATAAATAGACTCGTAGGGGCTCTTCAGAAGGCATGTTTTCATTTCTCTCTACAACTCTCTAGTGCTTTCTGAGGAGCTTCCAGCCCAGCTTTTGGCTTTGGAGGGGAAGCTCTCAGAGATCTTCCGGGAAAGAGGTGGGACCTCCCCGTTGAGGCTTTGGGTTAGTTCTAGGTCTTTGCAACCAGTCGAGGGTCGGGGTTTGAGAGAAGTAGGTGTTGGCTACACCCTTATTTTTGAACTCTAGTTGAGGTCAATTTTTGGCTTCAACAGTTCTGGTGCGGTGAGCGTGGATAGTAGCCGATGCTAGAAAATCTCAAGTCAAGTCTCACGGCTGGAGGTGGAGGAGAAGCAGCTGGCTTGGGAGGTTCTCCCTCCCGAGAGAGTGGGGTGACGGTGGGATGCTAGAGGACTTCAGGCGGAGATTTTGCAGACAATCCACTTGGCCTTCTTGGCGAGAGGCGACTGGGAGACTCCGCAGGTTCCGTTGGCGGTTGCTCAGTTGTTAGGCGAGAACGCTCCCGGCAGCGTCCCGGGAAGGACTTCCGACAGAGGCGGCGAAAAGGGATATCCCCAGGCGGGAGCTTTTCCCGGACAGGCCAGCGCAGACAGAGCCAGCGAGCTGAGGTCGCGGGAAGAGCCTTCTCGGAAGGTGGTGAGCGGAAGCCCCTTAGCGAGCTAATCTTTCAGCTCCGGTCCGGAAGGGTTCGAGAGCCGACATGTCATATTACACCGGGAGGGACGACCCTACGCAGCACGTGCAGTGTTCGAAGATGTTGTTTCCATCAGACAAATGTCAGATGCATTCAGTGCAGGCTCTTTGCCATCACGTTGAAGGAAAAGGCGAGGGACTGGTTCCATCAGTTGCCCGCGAGCTCGATTACTGCTTCGAAGATCTGAGGCCGGATTCCTGCTGAGGTTCTCCACGTCCAAGAAGAGGAAGAAGTCAGCGGAGTGCCTATTCGTCATCAAGCAGAGGTCGGAAGGATGCTGGGACACTATGTGGATAGGTTCCAGGAGGAGATTCTACAGGTGCAGGAGATGTCAGGGTACGCGGTGATGCTGGTCTTCACTCTGGGGTGATGCCCAGCTTCTTTAGTATGGAGCTGAAGAGGGTTCCCCCCCTCTCCTTCGAGGAGCTGATGGAGAGGGCGGCAAAAGAGGTTGAGATTGAGTCGGCCAATCTGGCGTTTGCAAGGAGGCTAGCCAAGTTGGCGGAAGAAGATGGAAAGGAAGCTGGAGCAGGGAGGCAGAGAGAGCGAAGGGAGGAGAGAAGGAGAGAGGAACCCGAGATCAGGGGAGGTAGCAAGGTTGGGGGCCGCGGGAGCCGAACAATAGGTTGGGATGGAGTCCCCAAGAGGGTCATCCTCAAGGACAAGGTGGCAGGTTCCTAGGCAGGGACAACTACAGGGAACAAAGTAGGATCAACCAGCCAGCTTGGAGGCAGGGGCAGAGGGTCCCCCTCCGACCGCAGCAGAAGCAATAGAGATAGTAGGAGGAAGAGGTGGAAGGAGAGGGGTTCGAGAGGAGTGAGGAGGAGGGAAGGTAGGGTGGCGTTGCCCTTTTGTGACTTTCACCAAGAGGTGAGTCACGCGACGGCCACCTGCCCAAAATTTCTAGAGATGAGGGCAGCAAGGGGGCAAGCTCAGCAGCAACCCCCCATGAGGATTGAGGAGGTTCTACCAGAAGGAGGAGGAGATGATATATGCGAAAGACCAGGTGGATGTTGGGACTGAGGAAGGATCAGGGTGATCCACGGAGGTGTGGGGATCGAAGCTACCCGCAAGGGGAGTTTTCAAACCATGTATCGAAGGAGCGTCGCCTCGACCTCCCACACCCCCCCCACCGGAGGAGAAGATCACTTTTTCAGTGAAAGACTTGCCGGATTACGAGGATTCATTCTGCGATGCCTTGGTGATCAAGACAGCGATAGAAAATTTCACGGTCTCCCGGATACTGGTGGACAATGGGAGTTCCATGAACGTAATCTTCAAGAAAGCTTTTGATGAGATGAAGTAGAAGCTCAGAGGGTGCTGGCCTCGGATGGACTGCTGTTTGGGTTCTCGGGGGAGCGGAAGGAGGTGGAAGGAGGGGTAGGGTTGTATGTGACGTTGGGGGGTGTCGAGGAATTGCGGTTCGTCATCGTTGACGCTCCGAGCAGCTACAACGCAATATTTGGGCGGCCTCTAATCAGCGCCTTTCGTTGCGTCCCCTCCTCGTTCCATCAGTGCCTAAAGTTCAATAGCGGGGGGTACAGGTCAGGATCAGGGGAGATTCAAGGTGGCAGGCAGTGCTATGTGACTGTTGTCAACACTATCTCTGGATGGAAGAAGCGGAGGAGCTGGAAAGGGAGATGGCAAGGGCAGATGAAGCTGATGGAGAAGGAGAGGCGAGCCTGGAAGAGGTGGAGGAGAAGATCGAAGAGGGGCGCGAATAAGGAGGTAGTGAGCTTAGGAGAGGTTGGGAGAGAGGTTGAGGAGGAGGTTATGGGAAGGAAGGAGCAAACCTGAGTGAGGCGATGGGGGAGCAGCAGAGGAGCAGAGGATGGAAGGAGAGACGGAGGGAGGCCCGGAGGGCAGGGAGGTGGAGCTGCCCGAGGAGGTCCAGTTGGAAGCAATGGAGGTGGAGAGGCTAGGTGTTGAGGAGTGGAGATAAGAGGAGGAGAGGGTCAGCGGGAGCAGTCTCGGCTGGAGCCGACGGAGGAAGTTGTGGAGATGAGGTAGTCAGTAGGCAGGGAAGGTGGAGAAGGTGAGGATCAGCGGAGGCTTGAGCCTAGAATACCAGGCGAGGATGCGGGAGTGCATCCAAAATAACATTGATATCTTTGCCTGGAGCGCGACAGACATGTCAGGCAGTGACGCTGATGTGGCTTGTCACTGTTTGAACCTAGACCCCAAGACACGTCCCATCCGCCAGAAGATGAGGTCATCGCCAAAAGATGGAGGATCCCATCCGCGAGGAGGTGAAGAAGCTTCTCGATGCAGGCTTTATTTCGGAGACCCAGTACCCAGGTTGGGTCTCCAATGTGGTAATGGTAAAGAAGGGTGATGGGAGGTGGAGAATGTGTGTAGACTTTTCTTTATTAAATAAATCATGCCCCAAGGATTGCTACCCCCTGCCTCAGATCGACGCGCTGGTTGATTCAGCCGTCGGTTTTTCTATCATGAGTTTTTTGGATGCTTTTTCATGTTATCACCAGATTCATGCATCCCCCCGACGTCAAGGATGTCTCCTTCATCACGAGAGAAGGGTGCTTCAGCTATAAAATGATGCCCTTCGGCTAAGGAACACGGGGCTACATACCAATGGATGATGCACCGGTGTTCAAAGATCAAAGGGGAGTAACTTGGAGGTCTACGTTGATGACCTCATGGTTAAGAGCAGGGACGTAGGTTCGCACTTGCTCGACCTGGAGGAGACGTTCGGAACTCTGCAAAAGTTCAAGATGAGGTTGAACCCCCAAAAATGTGTCTTCGGGGCAAGGCGGGGGAAGTTCCTCGGACACCTTCTAACCGCGGCAGGGTCGAGCCTAACCCAGATAAGGTAAGAGCCATCATGGAGTTGGAATCACCTCGCAGCGCCAAGGAGGTTCTGCCCTGACAGGTAAGCTGGCTGGGCTGAGCTGTTCCTTTCTCGGCCCGGAGGGAGTGTTCGCCTTTCTTCAAAGCACTTCGGGGGAGTAAACAGTTCGAGTGGACGAAGGAATGTGAGGAGGCTTCTCAAGCATTGAAGAATCAGCTGACTCAAGCGCCACTCCTGCAGAGTCCGAAGGAGGGAGAGGACTTAGCCTTGTACCTTGTGGTAGGGGTTGAGGTAGTAAGCTCTGTGTTGGTAAGGGAGGAAGAAGAGGCAGTTGCCCATCTATTATGTCAGTAGAGTCCTAAAGAAGGCCGAATTGCGCTACCCCATCTTAGAAAAGTTAGCTTTCTCGCTGGTTGTCTCGGCTCGAAAGCTCAGGTCGTACTTTCAAGCTCATTCAATCAAGGTAGTGACCGACCACCCATTACGCAAGATCTTTGAGGGGTAGAATACTCAGGGCGGTTGGCAAAGTGGTCCATTGAGCTCAGCGAATTCGACGTCTCTTTTGTTTCTAGGCTCTCCATCAAGGCACAGGCGGTGGCCGACTTCTTGGCTGACTTCATCACAGAGCTGGGAGAAGGGGAAGCGCAGCCGAAGGAGGCCTGGAAGATGTATGTCGATGGGGACTCAGGGAAGCATTCCCTGGGAGGAGGTGTGGTGTTGTTAGGCCCCCAGGGAGTCACCATAGAGCAGGCAGTGGCGCTGCACTTTCCGGTCACCAACAACCAGGCAGAGTATGAGCCGTCATAGTCGGGTTGCGGTTGGCCAAGGAGCTTGGAGTTCACGGCATGGAAGTGTTCACAGACTCACTAGTGGTGGCGTCCCAGATCAGGGGAGAGTATGAAGCTCGGGAACCAACCTCCAGAAGTACTTAGCCAAGGCGAGGGGGATCATAGGGGGGTTCTGAAACTTCTCAATGCAGTACCTACCTAGGGAAGAGAATGAGGCAGCCGACCATTTGGCTAAGTTTGGACCGCCGAGGGGGGGGGGACCTTGACTGATCTTTTTCGCCCGAGATCGAGGAAGGGGAGCTAATGGAAGTAGATCGGCGACCCCATGGATAGACCCCTTCGTGACCTTCTTCACCACGGGCAACCTTCCTGAGGGGGTCAAGGAGGCAAAGAGTCTTTGGCATAAGGCAGCCCACTATCTCATGCACGAAGGAAGCTTGCATCGAAGATGATCTCGGGCTTTCTGGCGCGATGTGTGACGGAAGAGGGGACCCGACGTATTCTGGAGGATATTCACTCGGGCGAATGTGGTAGCCATTCCGAAGGAAGAACATTGGAGGCAAGGGTGGTCAGGCAGGGGTATTTTTGGCCCACCCTGAGGAAGGATGCCGAGGAGTTTGCGAAGAGGTGCCAGAAGTGCCAGCTCTACGCCTCCCTCCAGCTCTTGCCCGCCCAACGACTTCGAAGCATTACGACGCCATGGCCTTTTTCCATTTGGGGGATGGATCTAGTCGGGCCGTTCCCCCCGCGAGCGGGCAGAGGAGGTTTCTTTTAGTCATGATCGACTACTTCTCTAAATGGTTGGAGGTCAAGGCGTTGGCCAAAGTAACATCCCAAGTCATTCGAATTTCATTTGGGGGGAGATCATCTACAGGCACGGGCTGCCTCAGGCCATTGTCATGGACAATGGTCCACAGTTTGCAAGCGAGGAGTTCATAAGTTTCTGCACTCAGCTGGGCATCGACCTCAAGTTGCCTCCGTCCACCACCCCAAGAGCAACGGTCAGGTGGAGGCGGCGAACAAAATTATCGTGAACCTACTCAATAAGAAGGTCGAGAACTTGAGGGGGAGCTGGGTGGAACAGCTTCCTTCAGCGTTGTGGGCCTTGCGCACAACCCCAAACATGGCCACTGGCGAGACCCCCTTCAAACTTTCCCATGGGTGTGAGGCAGTCCTGCCCGTGGAGTTCGAGGTTCGATCCCCACGAGTTGCGGCTGCAGGTGATGGAGATGAGGCTTGGAGGCTAGAAAATGAGTGGGAGCTACGACTCTCATTAGACATGGTGGAAGAACTCCGTGACGTGGCCGCTGTCAGGCAGGAGGAGATCAAACGAAGGATGGCAAAGTATTTCGATAAACATGTGAGGATAGAGCAGTTCAAGGAAGGGGACTTGGTCCTGAAGAAGGTCGACGCCGCGGGATGGTCGGCCGCGGTGGGCAAGCTCAACCCCAACTAGGAGGGACCCTATATCGTAGAAAAGGTCCTGGAGTCAGGGGGATACCACCTCCAGAATGTGGAAGGGGTATCCTTGAATATTGCATGGAGCGGAGATGACTTGAAGCGCTTCTACCCTTAGTGGAGAGAAGGATGTAAACCCTATTTGTAATAACATCTTTTAGTTTCTTCTCATGATTGGTTTCTTATTTATGCTTGGTTATCTTTGCACTACCTTGAGCCTGGCTCGGCCCCAGGTAGACCCGCTGTCTGGCTCCTACTAGCTGGCATGTCCGAAGGCTCGCCTATGGGGGTAAGGGACCCCGAGTGCTGCTCGGCCCCGGGTAGACTCGCTGCCCAGGCTCTCATTAGCTGGGCAGGGTTGAAGGCACACCTGGGGGAAAGGATTGGCTCTTGGTTATCTTTGCACTACCCGAGCCTGACTCGCCCCCAGGTAGACCCGCTGCCTGGCTCCTACTAGCTGGCAGGTCTGAAGGCTCGCCTATGGGGGTAAGGGACCCCGAGTGCTGCTCGGCCCCGGGTAGACTCGATGCCTAGGCTCTCATTAGCTGGGTAGGGCTGTAGGCACACCTGGGGGGAAAGGATTGGCTCTTGATTATCTTTGCACTACCCCGAGCCTGGCTCGGCCCCAGGTAGACCTGATGTCTGGCTCCTACTAGCTGGCAGGTCTGAAGGCTCGCCTGTGGGGGTAAGGGACCCCGAGTGCTGCTCGGCCCCGGGTAGACTCGCTGCCCAGGCTCTCATTAGCTGGGCAGGGATGTAGGCACAGCTGGGGGGAAAAGATTGGCTCTTGGTTATCTTTGCACTACCCCGAGCCTGGCTCGTCCCCAGGTAGACCCGCTGTCTGGCTCCTACTAGCTGGCAGGTCCGAAGGCTCGCCTGTGGGGGTAAGGGACCCCGAGTGCTGCTCGGCCCCGGGTAGACTCGCTGCCCAGGCTCTCATTAGCTAGGCAGGGCTGAAGGCACACCTGGGGGGAAAGGATTGGCTCTTGGTTATCTTTGCACTACCCCGAGCCTGGCTCGGCCCCAGGTAGACCCGCTGTCTGGCTCCTACTAGCTGGCAGGTCCGAAGGCTCGCCTGTGGGGGTAAGGGACCCCGAGTGCTGTTCGTCCCCGGGTAGACTCACTGCCCAGGCTCTCATTAGCTGGGCAGGGCTGAAGGAACACCTGAGGGGAAAGGATTGGCTCCTGGTTATCTTTGCACTACCCCGAGCCTGGCTCGGCCCCAGGTAGACCCGCTGTCTGGCTCCTACTAGCTGACAGGTCTGAAGGCTTGCCTGTGGGGGTAAGGGACCCCGAGTGCTGCTCGGCCCCGGGTAGACTCGCTGCCCAGGCTCTCATTAGCTGGGCATGGCTGAAGGCACACCTGGGTGGAAAGGATTGGCTCTTGGTTATCTTTGCACTACCCCGAGCCTGATTCGGCCCCTGGTAGACCCGCTGCCTGGCTCCTACTAGCTGGCAGGTCTGAAGGCTCGCCTGTGGGGGTAAGGGACCCCGAGTGCTGCTCGGCCCCGGGTAGACTCGCTGCCCAGGCTCTCATTAGCCGGGCATGGTTGTATGCACACCTTGGGGGAAAGGATTGTCTCTTGGTTATCTTTGCACTACCCCGAGCCTGGCTCGGCCCCAGGTAGACCCGCTGTCTGGCTCCTACTAGCTGGCAGGTCCGAAGGCTCGCCTGTGGGGGTAAGGGACCCCGAGTGCTGCTCGGCCCCGGGTAGACTCGCTGCCCAGGCTCTCATTAGCTGGGCAGGGCTATAGGCACACCTGGGGGAAAAGGTTTGGCTCTTAGTTATCTTTGCACTACCCCGAGCCTGGCTCGGCCCCAGGTAGACCCGCTGTCTGGCTCCTACTAGCTGGCAGGTCTGAAGGCTCGCCTGTGGGGGTAAGGGACCCCGAGTGCTGCTCGGCCCTGGGTAGACTCGCTGCCCAGGCTCTCATTAGCTGGGCAGGGCTGTAGGCACACCAGGGGGGAAGGTTTGATCCTAAGAGTCGCGACGGAGTCATAAAGTCCCTTGCTGGTAGGTTTAAAATCGAGCATTTTCAAGCCTTGAACAGGGAGGGAGTGACCCAGACCCCTCTCGGCACGGCTCTCGACACAACCCACCCGGAAGGCCTCTCTCGGCACGAATCTCCCTGCCGGGGGTCTAGGCTAAGTCCTCAGCAGGGCTCTCGGCAAGGCTCTCGCCACGACCAAATGGCTGGGGGTCCCGGCGAGCATGACTCGACAGAGGGTTCCGGACGCAACCTTTAAGGTAAGGCTCTCGGCATATACTTTCCGGCAGATGCCCCTAGGTCAACTCTCAGAGTGGAAAGCGGTCATCGCCTAAAAGAACCTAGGGTGCACGTAAAGTTGACAAACATTCCAGTGACAGCAGACATTTCGGCATTCAAAACAAAGTAAAAAAGCAGTAAGGGAATTTCGCCCCCTATGCAAAAATCATACTAACATAGTTCATAAACCTTAACTATATCAGAACAAAATACACTAAGCAGAAAGGCTAGCAGGCAGATTCGTCAGAGTTTCCGCTGGTTCCGCTGCTGGAGGTCTCGCTAGAGGATCTGCTAGGAGAGTAGCCGGAGGACTCGCCGAGGGAGCGGCCGCTAGTTCTCGCAAGCTCCGCCGCACCGTCCGCCGAGGGAGCGGCCGCTAGTTCTCGCTCAAACAAAAAAGCAGGATCCCTCGCACAGTGAAGGTCTCGCCACATTCGTTCAGCAGCCCCGACTCTCACAAAACTTTGATCACCATCCTCGCTGTTGCTTGCGCATCTTCCTGGACGATCACGTCGATTTCGTAGTCGGAGTAATTACGGCGTTCTACCCTTTCCTCCCACTGCGGGCGGTCCTTGGCCAGGGCTAGGACCTCCTCCAGACGCTTCACCTCGGCCCGCAGTACCTGGTTCTCGCCTTTAGCGCGGGCCGCTCGCGCGCGAGACAGTTCAATCTCTCCAAGATCCCGTGAGGCGATCCATTCAGGTAAAAGGCGAAAGCGTAAGAAATGGCTCGAGAAGTGGGAAAGTATTGCTTACCTCGGGGGTCGGGAGAGCGAAGAGAAGTTGTTGGGCGGCAGCCAGCTCGGCCTTCAAGGTGGTGGCTTCCGCTACAGAGGCATCCCTTGCCTTAAGCATGTCCACGAAGTTCCGCTCTATGGAGAGGTCGCGGCGCCCGGCCATGTGCGAGAGCTGAACCATGCGAAGCTGGGCCTGGGCGACGTCAAAAACGAGGCCCTTTGTTGTTGTCCGGTCAAAGGAATCGGCATCTTCCCGACTATAGAGGTTGTATCCCAGCGCGAAGGCGTGGCCGAAGATGACGTCACTCTCCCTCCAGGAGGGGAGAATGGTAGAAACGGCTATGCGGTTACTGGCGGGATCCCACTAGAGCATAGGGAAGCCCTCTATGTCCTTGTACTTGTCGCCAAAACCAAAGTTCTGATGCTCCTTCGGCACCGGACCGCGGGAGGGCTCGGCCGGAGTCTCTGCGGCATGCGGGCCAGCTTCCGCCTCGCCGGCCGCAGAAGAAGTCTCGGTGGGAGTCTCAGAGGCTGGCTGGCGAGCATCCGCCCTGGTGGTAGCGGAAGGGATCGCGGCTGGGGTCTCGGCAGGCGCCGGTATCACCATCTTCCCCTTTTTCGTGGTGGACGGTTTCAACTTTTTGGAAGGGGGGCCGGGAGGGAGCTTGGTTTCCACTTCGGAACACTTGGTGCAGCGGAGGCTCCAGGCTCTTTCCGGCAGGCGTCGACGGCCGCCAAGGCGCGAACCAAGGCGCCAGAAGGCGCCCCAGACTCTTCAAAGGGCTGGTGGACGGGAAGATCTCGCTCACCTGCGAAACCCATAGTTTTTATGAAGCCTTTCGATTCGAAATAAGCTCTCGCAAGATTAATCTAGAAAGTTACCTTCACCGGGGGGAACCGGTTGGAGGGTTTCAAGGTCTCGTCGGAGGAAAGGAACGTCAAAAACCTTGGAGCCGAAAATTCAACGAGAGCACCTTCTCGCTCCCCGAGAGAGGGAGGCTTGTAGGTCGCGCCATCGTACTGAATGGGGGCGAGAGGGACGTTGCCGAAAGGTCCGAGACAAAGACGAACCTCTCCGCAAAGTGGTGGTGTTTGTTAGCGAGACCCGCCGTCTTCACCGACTGGCCGGAGAGGAAAACCGACCCTCCCTTGGCTCGGAAGTTGAACAACTTCCGAAAGACTGAGAGGTTGAACTCGATCCTTTCCGCCCGCATGTAGCAGGCGAAAGCCACAAGGAGGGCGACAGAATTGGGGTTGATTTGAGCGAGTACCACCCCATAGTAGCGCAGGGCTTGGCGCACCTCAGGCCAGAGGGGAAGTCGGAGGCCCGCTTCAAAATGCTCCAGGGGAATAGCGAGCTCCCCTTTCGGTGCGATGTTCACCTTGTCCTCGCGACCTGGTTTCCGCGCGGTGAACCCCGGCGGGATGTAGTTCTTGTTTATGGTGGCGAACTCCGCTTGCGTAAGCCGGCAGGGCGGAAAGTCATGATCAAGGAAGGATTGCGCGCACTTAGAACGGCCCTCGCTCTCGCCCGACATCTCGGAGGAAGGAGAGAAGAGAGAATGGGATGCGAAGGCGAGAACCCTTGCGCTTCTGGAGAAGGCGAAAGCGATTGACTGATGGACGGAACTTTGGAATAAATGCAGGGAATAGGGTAGGTGGATTGACCTATTTATAGAAAACAGGGTAATCATGAGTTCTTAAGAAAAGTATAGCGGGGAAAAGTCAACGAGTCAACGACTCCGGTCCTTTGCTTTCCGTCCTGTTGCGCCAGCTCCCCGTGGTTTGGCGAGAAGCGATAGACTTCCAGGGAGGCTGGAGAAGGGGGCAGGCGGCCTCAATACGCGAGAAGCATTGAGCGAGACGCACGCATCAAGCATTCGCAAGAAATTAGAACAGCATACAAAAGGGGAACTAAAGAAACAAAGATAAAGGCGGGGTCTCGCCGGGCGAGAGCCCCCGACAACGATAGTAAATAAATAATAATAATAATCACAGTAGCACACACAGCTTGTAAGAAATTATCCAGCGCTAGAAGTGAAAGGGTACAGATGGAAGAGGTAGGCCAAGAAGAGGGGTAAAGAGAGAGATCGCCCGGAGAGCTCAGTATGGCACCCACCGCCAACGACCTAGATCTCGCCGACCAGACCTAGGAGGGTCTCGAGGATTGAATAAGGCTGTCAGGGAGGTTAGCCCCCGGTTGGCCAGGCGGAGCTGATCTCGGATCCGCGCGATGTGCCTGCCAGGTGAGGTCTCGCCGGAAGCTGCGTCATGGAATCCCGCCCCGCCAAGGAGGTCTGCGCAGTCTCGCTCAACAGCCGCCAGTCGCCGCTCCATCGCCTCGTGAATTCTTTTCACCGCTACAGAATTGGCCTTTTGCTGTTGCGCGAGCTTCGACAAGACTATCGCGATCCTCCGCCTTTCCGCTCCTTTCCGCTCTTTGGCCCCTCGAGAAAGTCTTCCATCTCGCTGGCGGAAGGGAGGGGCGAGTCTTCCCCTGTTTCTTCTTCTTCTTCTTCCTCATCCTTTCCATCCACGCGGTCTTACGGCTCTGAGGAAACGGGAGCATCCAGAATAAGAGGGGGGAGGGTGATTGAAGAACGGGGAGATTCTCGCTTACCAGGAGAGCGAGAGATGTCTTTCCCCGACGGACAGTGAGAAGGGCCAGGCTGATCCTCTGCGCCCTTTCCAAAAAGGAGATGGAGCGGCTTGCCCCGTCCCGGGCGAAAGGTCCTGCGCCCCGGCGGGCCGGACTCGCCAAGTGCGGGATCAGGAGCCCCCTCTATAGACAGAGGCGGGGGTCTCGGTTCGGAAGCGGGAGGCTCAGGGTTAACCCCTCCGGCAGGGAGGGAGTGTTCTGGTATCAGGTTGGTGCTACCGGCTGGAGGGTTATGTGGAACGGTCCCTGTAGCGGAGGGCGGATCCTCATTACAGAGGCCAGCCACTTCTGTGACCAACGGCGGAAATCCGACGGCGTCTTTAGGTGCAAGTCCCTGAGAAAGGAGTGGATTTATCAAACATACAGTCATAAACAAACTCTTGAAATGTTCGCGCCAATGGGAGGAGCGAAAGGACTGAGGCATACCTCGGGTAAAGAACTAAGAGAATCAGCGCGACTCGGAGTTGGGGTAGGCGGGTATCGGTTCTCTCTCAGCAGGTCGCGCCTTACTATTTTAGCCTTCTTCTTCTTCTTAAGGAGGGAACTCTCGTCGGCCGGTTTCTCTCCGGCGGGCTTCTCGCCATCTAGTTTCTCGCCCGGTGTTCTCTCGCCAGCAGGCCTCTTGCCCATCAGCCAAGGGGCAACCTTGTCACAGCGGGTGCGAGCTCGCGCCTGGGCAGCTGCAAGATGAGCCTGAAGCTCCTTTGAAAGTGGCTTTTTGGCGGGTTTGACACGCATCTTCACAGATTGGCGGAGGCTCATGCAGGGAGAAGGGACGATATGGATGGCCTAAGGGACCGACCCGGCGGCGTATTTATAGAGCGTAGGTGGGGTCTACTAAAAGATTCTCTGCCAGGGCAGCATGTACCCACCGAATATTTGGGGTTGGACGGGTCTTTTCGAGTGCAAGGCTAGCTCGCAAAGAGCGGGGATTGTGTACAACCCCATATTCGTTGGGTAAAACCAAGGTCCCCCTCAAGGGCCTGAATTGGGCTAGCTTCGAGCTAGCTTTGAGCTTCAGAGCGAAAGAGCCCCAGCCGAGAACCACTCCCGCCCAAAGGCGGCAAGAAGGCTCGCGCCACATGGAGGGCGGAAGTAGGCTCTCGCGCCTCATGGAGGGGGGCAGCAGGCTCTCGCGCCCCATGGAGGGCGGAAGCAAGCTCGGTCTGGGGGACCCTTAACCCCTTTTTCTGTAGCTCCGGCCGAGTGAAAGGCGGGATGGTTCTCGACATAGGGTTCTCGCTGGGTGGGGCCAGGGCCTAGGGTGAAATTACCTAGTTGCCCTCGGGTAAATGACCTACATGCCCCCGAGGTCTGCATTCAGGATTTCATAACAACGAGATTTGGCTATTGACAGGCAAGCCAAGGGTACTTTAGTAATTTCAGGTCAGCCAAGACTATAAATAGACCCGTAGGGGCTCTTCAGAAGGCAGGTTTTCATTTCTCTCTACAACTCTCTAGTGCTTTCTGAGGAGCTTCCAGCCCAGCTTTTGGCTTTGGAGGGAAGCTCTAAGAGATCTTCCGGGAAAGAGGTGGGACCTCCCTGCTGAGGCTTTGGGTCAGTACTAGGTCCTTTGCAACCAGTCGAGGGTCGGGGTTTGAGAGAAGTAGGTGTTGGCTACACCCTTATTTTCGAACTCTAGTTGAAGTCAATTTCTGGCTTCAACAGCCATGATCCCTAAGGAGATTATGGATCTGACTAAAGATGAAATTACCCGGGTCTCTTTAGATAAGAAGACAAAGAATATTATAGCAAGTGCGTTGGATGATTCAATGCTCCAAAATTTATTCCACTGCATATTTGTCAAGGAGATGTGAGACTGTCTCGTAGTTCTCATGGAAGGAACTGAAGAAGTTAGAGACGATCGCAGATCTCTACTCAATCAAGAATATGAGACATTCAAACAAGGCTTAAATGATACTATTGCTGATAGCTTTGAGAAATTATTCAAGATCGTTAACGGGCTCAAAAACTACGGCCGCACCTTCACTAATGGTGAGCTAAACGACAAATTCATCAGATCTCTGACAAAGGACTGAAACACAAAAGTTATAGCCATTAGGGAGTTTTGGAAGCTGTAAGACCCCATTTTTTTTTGCTACGCTACCGGGTCTTACGCCTAGAACCGTCGTTTTGCGGTGACACCGACACTCGGGAGGGTCGCCACTACAAAACGCTGATTCTGCCGGCATTGACGATCATCGAAGAAGTAGAAGTACAAACAATTTAAGTCCACAAAATCACCACAATATATAAAGAGATGAAAGTGCTATAGTCCACAATGAGTACAAAGTATGAAACAGAGCAAAAAAGAAATATGGGCTTAAGCCCAGTATATGTCTAATACAAATAATCTCTCTCACAACTCACATATCTAAGCGGAAGTAAACTGAAATCCATCTTCGACCTGTCGCCGTGTAGTAGTGGTAGTGCGCAACAACTG
Source organism: Platanthera guangdongensis (assembly GCA_039583875.1). Classification (NCBI taxonomy): domain Eukaryota; kingdom Viridiplantae; phylum Streptophyta; class Magnoliopsida; order Asparagales; family Orchidaceae; genus Platanthera; species Platanthera guangdongensis. The sequence continues at coordinate 31,243,162 of CM077151.1, read as the reverse complement.
CTCCTTATGTCCTGCCTCCTTGTCCCACCGATGCTAATGCTCCTGCTGCTCGGTCCCCTAAAATGATGTGGTCCACCGACCGTTAGTCAAAATACTAAGCCACTATCATCCTCGCCTCACCCCCGCAACTCCTAGGCACCGTGCGGGGAGGATGAAAGCGGAGGATAACAAAGCAGAGTGGAACAAGCAGGTGACAACTGCCCTAGCAGGTGTATGTACGAAAGAACTATAAAAGTAAAAGCAAGCTAGCAGTTCAATAATAAGGAAGCAGTAATGTAAATAAGTAAAGTAGATCAGTAAGTACATGAAAAGTAAACTAAGAAATAAGTAACATTAACTTATATGAATGCTCATACAAACTTATAAGTTAAGAGGTCTTTTACAAGGCTCTCATCGTATAAAAAGTCTCATACCAATTTATACGATGTGGTGTCAGGTTTAATACAAGTATGAGTGTAGTGATAAGTTATGCCATGATTCATGCAAATGCAACACACACACACGACTCTATGTGCACAGATCTTTAGTTCCCCTTATTTGGAAGCTAGCATCACTCCCAGGAGCCTCCATCGTGGCAAACAGAGACAGTGGGTCGGGCCACCTCACTCCTAGGCGGGTATCCACACTACCAGGCCTAGCCCTTACGTACGCCCCTAAAGGACACACCAGGGTCTCCGCGTACTATATTGACCCACTATCACTCTTTCCCTTGGCTAAGTGTCCACCACACCCGCCGAGTCAATGTATCGACGTCAGTGCAAACGACCGTCTAATACCGAAGACCCACCACCTTTATGCACATGCAATTATGAGTTTCTAAGCCATCGGCTCCCCGGACTAACTTGTCCGTTTCCACAACCACTGAGCCTACCGCTCGGATGTCTAAACCAAACTAACCTCCCGAGTCACCGAGGTGAGTGAAAGTGAAGCCCTAGTATATTGCTAATTACTCTTATATTCTTTTTTGTCTTACATTTTAAGGTTAATCTTGGACTGCCCAAGGCATTCCCTGTGAAGAGCTCTCGAGGGCACTAGGAACTACGATGGGTTGAAGCCCAAAGCTCCCTTTCGCAAGGTACTTACTATTGTTGGTATCTACCCATATCCAGTCTCATTTAATGTTATACTAAATCTAAGCCTAGTGTATTTTGACTCTCTCTCTTCACAGGAAAGACGATCTTTCGTCGATCCCGAGCACCACTTAACACTAGTCAACCCAATACCCTCCCCATCATGACTCTTAATGATGAACTTATTTTCACCTTACCAAATTAGTATACTATTAACCCCAACTCCATATGTTCATCACACATGCTATCATAATTCTGCAGTTTTACTATGTGCAGACCAACCTAAGCTATATGATGAACATGAGTTGTGACCCCTTCAAATATTCATTCAAATGCCCTAGAATTATTACTGGGGGTCTATCATGATATATTTAGACTAAATCCAGAAACTTGTAATTTTACTAATTAATTTAGTGAAAGTGAGGTGATAGATCTGATATGCTTAAGAGTTTTTAGAAAATAAAATGCAAAATAAAATTCACAGCACATAAGGAAGAAAACAGAGCAAGCAAACCAGACGACACAAGGAAATTTATAGTGGTTCCCCAAATCTGGGTAGTCCACTCTTCTACCACCCTGGTAGGAATACACTTCAGGATGAGTTGATCAGGTGTCCTGTCACCACAAGATCTGCTTCAGGTAGATCTAGAAACCCTTCAGGCTTTTGATTAGGTGCCTAAAAACCAATAGGTTTTTGATCAGGTGCCCTATCACTAAGGAGTTCACTTTTGAAGGGAGTAATAACCCTTTACAAGAGGTGGGGATGAGAGAGTGATGCAAGTCTTCTCTTTCTCAGAACAGCTGAGAAGACTATGTGGATTCAGTGATGTTGTCAAAGCTCCCCCTGAAAATATGTATTAGTTCATGAATGCTGGGAAGCTTTGCTTCAGGGTGTAGGCCTTCAACTAGATGAAAATCTCCAGCAAGCTCTGTAGACAAATCTGAATATGTTGTCTCTTGAAAGCTTTTTCTCTCTCTGTCTCTTGTTGTTATTTTTGAGCCTCTCTGCTATATATCTTTTTTATCTTGCTATCACTTTTATCTCCTGTATAAAATATATATATATATCCACTGGGCTGAGGAAAGTCATTTTAATTCTTGTCTGATGCGGCAGAGACATTTTCAAGAAAGGAAACTGTCTTGGAAAGGTAACTGACAATAAACCTCTGAATTGATTCATATTTAATGCAGCCTCCCAACGACTATATTCATAAGAATATTTAGCATTAAATATATTAGCTGTAAATTCATTTACTTAAGCCTTGAATAACTCTAGCCCGCTGTCTCCAATAACTGCACAGGAAATCACCAAAATTTAATCTAAAAAGCTTCTCCAATCTGCGTTCGACTATAGTTGAACTCCGTTCGACTATCGTTGAACTCCGTTCGACTATAGTTGACCTGCATCTGAGTTATCTGTTCTCTTAGAGCTGAACACAGAAATAGTTGAACTTCGTTCGACTATAGTTGAACTACGTTCGACTATTTCTGGACTGCAATAGTTGAACTCCGTTCGACTATTTCTGGACTGCAATAGTTGAACTCCGTTCGACTATTTCTGGACTGCAATAGTTGAACTCCGTTCGACTATTTCTGGACTGCAATAGTTGAACTCCGTTCGACTATTTCTGGACTGCAATAGTTGAACTCCGTTCGACTATTTCTGGACTGCAATAGTTGAACTCCGTTCGATTATTTCTGGACTGCAATAGTTGAACTCCGTTCGACTATTTCTGGACTGCAATAGTTGAACTCCGTTCGACTATTTCTGGACTGCAATAGTTGAACTCCGTTCGACTATTTCTGGACTGCAATAGTTGAACTCCGTTCGACTATTTATGGACTGCAATAGTTGAACTCCGTTCGACTATTTCTGTGAGCTAAAATTTCTGAACTTCAAAATTGATTTTCTCTGGAATTCTTCTGCACTTCTTCTGGGATTCTTTCTGAGGAATACTTGGAAAGCCCTATGACCCTTAGACTATACATTTTGGGTCAAACTAATCATCCTAATAGTGATCCTAACCCAAATCAGAACCTAAGGTTCCAACAATCTCCCCCTATTTGGGTGAGGATACTATTTACATAAAAACAAAATACAAAGCAAAAAGATCTGCCTGAATTATAATATAATAGTAGATGTACATGGGTGCTTTGTTAAAAAGGGATTCAAAATAAAAGAAATACAAACATAAACTAAGGGGCAGCTGCATAGAATCTAATAAAGTGACAGCTGCACTTTTGCTCATTTTCATTCTGAGATTCTGATAATCTCCCCCTATAGTTGTAGCCTTCTGAACAATTTTCCTGAAAGGAGATGTTAGGAATTCTGGACCCAGATTTGCCTTGGGTCTTATTTTTCTTTCACAATAATAATTTGAAGTAAAGTAATATCCAGGGAAATCTTTATAGCCAAGTGGATGAAGTTTCCTAGAAGGGATGAACCACTGGGTATAAGGATTTTTAAATTTTTGATTATGAAATGATTTAAAATCTTTGCTATGAAAATCTTTAACTGATTTTAATGAGGCTATATGATTTAAAGTAATTTCTAAATCTTCATTGAATTTTATGTTTTTAGAAGAAAGTTTATTTACTTTCTCTCTAAGAAGTTTTATTTCCTTCTTAGATTGAATCAGATCTTTACATAATAATTTAAAATCTGTTTTAAGTTCTTCTGATGAAAAGTCAAGGGTAGAGATAACCTGATCTTCATCATCATCTGAGTCAGATTCTTTATCTTCATCATACCTTTTGCAAGATGCATCTATTGCCATTAGACAAAATTCTCTTGCTCTTGCTTCTTCTCCATCCTCAGTTGTGCAAGATGAAGCTTCAGAGTTACTCCAGGAATCAGCATTTGATGTTCTTTCTTTTGCTGATCCAGCAGCCATTACTGTGAGAGAATCCCAAATTTCCTTTGCAGATGAACATTCAACAATCTCTTGAAAAATGTCATCAGACATTGATTCTGCAAGAATGTGCATTGCTTGTGCATCAGCCATCTTAAGCTATTTTTGAGCTTTTGTAGCTGCAGATGGTGTTAAGGGACCTGAAAAAATAGAATTATAAATGACTTCATCAATAGAGTTCATAAAAAGCCTAATCCTTGCCTTCCATAGTGCAAGCTTGTCCAGATTGCACTTAGGAGGTCCAGTGCTTGACCATTCTTCATTTTGTGCCATGAAAAACTCTTAAGAATAATAAGATCTATCAAGGATCTTTTGATTCAGGTGTTAGCCTGTACAACCACCAAGGTGTGGTATGTTTAACCAACCTCCCTCTGATACCAATTGAAAGTGAGGTGATAGATCTGATATGCTTAAGAGTTTTTAGAAAATAAAATGCAAAATAAAATTCACAGCACATAAGGAAGAAAACAGAGCAAGCAAACCAGATGACACAAGGAAATTTATAGTGGTTCCCCAAATCTGGGTAGTCCACTCTTCTACCACCCTGGTAGGAATCCACTTCAGGATGAGTTGATCAGGTGTCCTGTCACCACAAGATCTGCTTCAGGTAGATCTAGAAACCCTTCAGGCTTTTGATCAGGTGCCTAAAAACCAATAAGTTTTTGATCAGGTGTCCTATCACCAAGGAGTTCACTTTTGAAGGGAGTAATAACCCTTTACAAGAGGTGGGGATGAGAGAGTGATGGAAGTCTTCTCTTTCTCAGAACAGCTGAGAAGACTATGTGGATTCAGTGATGTTGTCAAAGCTCCCCTGAAAATATGTATTAGTTTATGAATGCTGGGAAGCTTTGCTTCAGGGTGTAGACCTTCAACTAGATGAAAATCTCCAGCAAGCTCTGTAGACAAATCTGAATATGTTGTCTCTTGAAAGCTTTTTCTCTCTCTGTCTCTTGTTGTTATTTTTGAGCCTCTCTGCTATATATCTTTTCTATCTTGCTATCACTTTTATCTCCTGTATAAAATATATATATGTATCCACTGGGCTGAGGAAAGTCATTTTAATTCTTATCTGATGCGGCAGAGACATTTTCAAGAAAGGAAACTGTCTTGGAAAGGTAACTGACAATAAACCTCTGAATTGATTCATATTTAATGCAGCCTCCCAACGACTATATTCATAAGAATATTTAGCATTAAATATATTAGCTGTAAATTCCTTTACTTAAGCCTTGAATAACTCTAGCCCGCTGTCTCCAATAACTGCACAGGAAATCACCAAAATTTAATCTAAAAAGCTTCTCCAATCTGCGTTCGACTATAGTTGAACTCCGTTCGACTATCGTTGAACTCCGTTCGACTATAGTTGACCTGCATCTGAGTTATTTGTTCTCTTAGAGCTGAACACAGAAATAGTTGAACTTCGTTCGACTATAGTTGAACTCCGTTCGACTATTTCTGGACTGCAATAGTTGAACTCCGTTCGACTATTTCTGGACTGCAATAGTTGAACTTCGTTCGACTATTTCTGGACTGCAATAGTTGAACTCCGTTCAACTATTTCTGGACTGCAATAGTTGAACTCCGTTCGACTATTTCTGGACTGCAATAGTTGAACTCCGTTCGACTATTTCTGGACTGCAATAGTTGAACTCCGTTCGACTATTTCTGTGAGCTAAAATTTCTGAACTTCAAAACTGATTTTCTCTGGAATTCTTCTGCACTTCTTCTGGGATTCTTTCTGAGGAATACTTGGAAAATCCTATGACCCTTAGACTATACATTTTGGGTCAAACTAATCATCCTAATAGTGATCCTAACCCAAATCAGAACCTAAGGTTCCAACATTTAGCATTTATCAATTTTTCCCCAAAATTAGGCCATGAGTGGTTTTGAACATGAAGTACTAGATTTCCTTAAGTTATGGTCACCCAAAAATTATGAACACTATATGATGTCAAAATATTAGAGAATACCAAGTTTTACAAATTTTAATAAATGTATTAGCAACTAATTAATTAATTCAATATAATTGCAATAAATAGAGGTAAAGCGGGAAGTACCACCAAACATTAACCAAAATTACACAAAAATTGACAGAGCTTTAATATGATTATAAAATATTACTGACTAAGTTTCATACAATTCCAAGGTCAGTAAGTTATATAAAAAAAATACTTCAAATAAATTCCTAATAGGGTACTTTGTGAAGAAACATACTTGTAATCTCTTACAAACAACATGTAATAATTTTCCAAGATTTAATATGCCCTAAAAGATTCTCTAGACAAGAAACTTAATTCTCTGGCAGGATATAGTATTTGTTATCTATTTATCAAGACAAAGTGCACTAGTTCACTTAACACATAAAGTACTATGAGATAATGTCCAATCCTTCCAAATTACTGACTAGTGTATATAAATAATATTTAATCAATATTGCAAGAGTTTCATAACATTCTAAGTTAGTTTAACCATGATTACTTCAAAATCATAAAAAAGGGCAACACGAAGTTTATAACTATAAGTATGAGCTACTGTCTTTCAAACATCCTATAATAAATTTCAGAGACTCATATTGCTATAAAAACTCTTTTGCCAAAATTTTATAAAGATCCAAGGTCATATGACCTTTCAATTTTTCCATAAAGAGGTATAATCCTAAATAATTTTCAATTGATTAAAGTTGTGAGCATGTGTCTAAATATCACCAAATTTCTTCCTAGGGATATTCCCCACCCTAAGATCACATGGACTAAACTCCAAGTCCATAAAAGGACATATCGCCCTATGTCCTTCACAAACCCCCAAAGTTCAACCTTAGGGTTTGAACTAGGGTACTAGGGCAAATCCATCCTAATCCACCCCAAACTCCAAGTGAGGGTGTTTTAACTGACCTTGAGTCTCTGGCCAAAGTCTCATCCCCTTTGGGTGAGAATTGACCCCTCCATGCCCCAAGCACCCTTTTGCCCTAATTTACCCTTAAGGGATCAAACTTTGGTCACACCATTACCTATTCAAATCAACCCCAAATGATCTGAGATTTTTATAAGTGATATATAATGATCCTAAGGACCAACCACCAAAATATTTGTGAATTATGAGGTCATTAGACCATAAAATTAAATCATAAATGGATTATTAAATTTCTACAAAAATTATAGAAAAATATTTTCCAAAAATTCTCATTTTTGGATATGTCAAGGGTATAGGTAAGAGTGACCCAAAATATAAATTTCAAGTCATTTGGATAGATGAATTGATGGGGGCACTCAATTTAGTCTCTAACTAGCCCTATGTATAGACTGTACCATTTTGAGTGTTGTGGTCAGTCCGGTTAGCCAAATGGGTTGAAATCAATTGTAAAATAAAGTAGACTTCAAGAGATACAATTTTTAAGTTGAACACTTTTCTTGTTTCGGCCCCTAAGGGCCTTATTTTCCTAGGACAAAAAGTCTATTATTTAGGGATAAATCAACACAATATATTATATTTATAATTTTTGACAGATTGATCCGACGGCTCTCCTATCGTCTTCTTCCTCCAGCCTACGGGCGTGATCAGCCCGACCTGGAGCTTTTCCAGCGGCTTTTGCCAGCGATCCAGCCACCTCCCCGGCCTGCTACCACCCCCAACACCTCTGTTGAGGTGGTGGCTATCGCCGGAGGGCGGCACGGCCGTCGGAGGGGCGGTTTCCGGCGAACCCGCAAGTTGTAAAAACCATGAAATTTTAGAAATTTTGATCACCCAATTGGGATCAATTGAACCCGGTTTCTCTCCTAATTTATCTAGGATTCTAGCACAAGGGGAGAGGAGTAGATGTGGACCTTCAACCGGGCTTGCCGACGAGTTTGGTGGTGGTGCGCCATGGCTGGCGGTGGAGCTTTCGGTGCTCTGCAACTGTACAACCAAGGCCTTCAGTTTCTTCAGGGGAGGGGTGGAAACGATTGCTAGGGTCCTAGGGAAGCTTTTAAAATAATCAAATGGGGGAGGGGAAGGGCCATGACTTCAATTCCCATTTTCACCATTAATGGTGAATTTCGGGTAACTGAATTCTCAATGAATTCATCCCCTTGGTGATCTGAAAAATGCTGGAAACTCGTCCCCTACTCCTGAGGAGTTGAATACAACCATCAATGGGGAAATTTGTGGGGGTTTCACCTTCCATGTCGTTATTGACCCCTCTTTCTCTCTCTTCCTTATTGGAGAAAATTGATTTCAACCACTTTGGTGGCTGGACATGGATGTCAATCTTCTCCTAACTGACCAGGGAGGAGGGACCTTGCCATGGGAGGAGGATTGAGGAGGCCCTTGGCCTTCCATTGCTATTAAAGCTCACTTTCTCTCTCTAGAAATTGGGGAAACTCTCATTTTCTCTCTCCAAGTCACCATGGCCTAACTTTGATGATCATTTCAGCCAAAAATCACCTCATTAACCCATATGAGTAATTAAATTGAGGTTAGCCCAAGTGGATTTGTGTTTGAGCTTGAGTTAGCCTTTTGGGTTATATTGACCTAATATGGGTTAGCCCAACCCTAGGCCACCTTGGGTGACCTAATTGATCCTAATGGGTGTTTAGTGATCCTTTGGCCTCCCCTAAGGGCTAGGAAGGTTTGGGTAGGGTCAATTGAGCATAATAGAGGCCAATTGCCCTTAATTAGGGCACCTTGCCCAATTTAGGGCTAGGGTTGACTTGAGTCAATTTGACCTTATAGGTTGACACAAATGGGTATTTAGTGACCCATTGGCCTCCCCTAAGGTCTAGGAAGGGTTGGGTAGGGTTGGTTTGGCACCTTTGAGGCCACTTGACCCTTAATAGGTCACTTTGATCATTTTAGGGTTAGGGTTGACTTTGATCAACTTGACCACTTTGGTTGACCCCAATGAATCCTTGGTGACCCATTGAACCTTCTAAAGGGCTAGGGATGTTATGGTGGGGTCAAAGAGTCAAGGGGAGGCCCTAAAGTCAAACCCTAGGTTAGATAATTGGAAAGTGTTATTTGCAGACCATGGTGATCTCACCTTCATTCCTATGTTCACTTGGTCTTCTTGGGCTTCCTAGGATTTTGTCAAGACCTAGTCATGACAAAACCACTCTTAGGGGTCTAGTTGTTTGAGAGATGTTACAGAAGCTGCCAGAGATTGGCCCCCATAACCTTTTAGGAAAGCCGCTCTCCTATGAACTTCAGATGAATACTAGAAAGAAAGAGGAGAAAAGCAGTAGTTCTTCAAATAGAGAGAAGTTAGTAGCTCTGAAAGCCGAAGGGACAAGAAAATCTAAAGATATGTCACTGGTAAGGACATGAGCTCCAGATACCCCAAAAGACTTTGAGTCAAGCATGTCAGGATCTGAATTGTCTAATGGAGAGTTCTCACTAATATCCAAGCAATTCAAGGGATTGCACAGTAAGAGGAGGCAAATGAAAAATAAGTCCTCCTTGTCGGACTTCAGAAGACCTCATCGTGATGGTGATCGGTCTAAGAAAAGCTACAACCGAGAGGATATGTATAAATCTAAACTGAACAAACATTCTTCCTCTGACATTGTTTGTTATTGTTGTAACAAGCCAGGACACGTGATTGCAGAGTGTCCATACAAGAAGAAGGAAGGATCCAAGAAAGAAGATAAGAGATCCTTCAAAGATAAGAGGAAGGAAGAGAAGAGCTTCGTCGCAAAGAAGTCCAAGACCCTCAGCGAAAGTGACTAAAGTGAGTCAAGCTCAGAAAATGAAGAAGCTTACTTTGGACTCATGGCTCAATCAGATGAGGAGGTGGGCGACTCCCAATTCCACGGGAAGGTAAACTCTCACATAATCCTCTCTGAGTCAAAAACTTCCACTAATGGTCATGAAAACTACTCCTCTGTGGAAGATGAAGCTGACTTGATGGCTCGACATCAAGAACTCTTGAAAGCTTTTGACAAATACCGCAAGGTAGTCAAAAAAACAATTAAAAGAGATTGCTTCTCTCAAGGCAGTGGAATCAAGCCCGAGGGAGGAAATTGTTGAATTAACTCCTCTCAGAAATGAAGTTCACTTCTTACGAGAGGAATTGAAATGCTCCGCTGAACTATTAAGTCAGAAGGAGAAATACTTAGATGAGCTGGAAGAAAAGCTCTTGGTGGAAAGGAAGCTGGTTAAAAGCTACTCGAAGACAAAGACCATTCTTCCCCTCATTGATGAATTTTCTGCTCCTAAGAAGGATAGTGGTCTTGGCCACGTAGCTGGAATAGGTAAGACTGCTAAGAAAGTCAGTACCAAATGTAAAGGGAAGGCACCTCAAGGTCAACCCTCGTTTAAGAAGGTAATCTTCCAAACAAATCAATACGACCTTGAGACGCCCTACGGTCACCTTGTTAGGCCTACTTACATGGAGCCAAAAAGACACTGCCAAGGATGGACCCGTCCTCGAGACTTTGGTGCTAGTGTTTTTAAAGCACCTTATGAGGAAATTACTCTGAAAGACTATGGTCCTTACGTTCATGGACCAAGTGGCAAGAAGGCCCCAAAAGCCAACACTGTTGTTTCTAGGGCTAAGGATACATTGAAGCCTTGTGTATGCTGCAATTGTTAGGCTTCCTTCCATGTCAGTGACCCTTGCTAGACCTCTTATTCATAAGGTAAAGCAGGAGTAGAAGAGAAGGTACAATATGTTTGATTGTTGGTGTTGCGACAAGATTAATCACTTTGCCGTAGATTGCTGGTTTCATCCGGTAAAGCTTTAAACTCCACAAGTTAACAGTGCGAGACTGACCACTCGCAACGTTAATGTTCCAAGTGTTGTTGAACTAACAAGGAACCAAGGACCCAAATCTGTTTGAGTTCCCAAGGTAAAATGATTTATGATTGCATGTATATCCAAAGGCCAACAAAATGCCAATCTGGTATTTGGACAGTGGATGTTCTCGGCATATGACTGAGACTAGAAGCCTATTGTAGGAATTTACCCCCACTCGAAGATGGACCAAAAGTTATCTTTGGAGGTTCTGATAGGGGAATTACTAAAGGCTACGGTATGATTTCCAACAGCATAGTCTCTTTCACAGATGTGACTAATGTTGAAAGATTACAACATAATTTAATAAGCATAAGTCAATTATGTGACAAAGACTATATCGTTAAGTTCTACAAGGATAAGTGTATGATGAAATCGTCTGCTAATTTAAATACAATCTTAACAGACACTAAGAGTAGAAATATTTTTTGCTTAAATTTTTTATGCTTAGACAATTCTACACCAGTATGCTTTTTGGCAAAAGATAGTGTATCTCTCTGTGACCAATGACATAAGAGATTAACACATATTAACCTCAAAACAATACATATATTATTTTCCCACAACTTAGTGTGTGATGCTCCCAGCATTAATTGACTTAAATAGAGTCCATGTCGCGCATGTCAGATGGGTAAGCAGACAAGGGCTACCTTTAAGGAGATTTCTGGAAAAGATTCCTCTAAAAGTTTGTATTTACTTCATATGGACTTATTCAGTCATATGTCAATTCACAGTTTAGGAGGTAAAGTTTATAGTTGGTCGTTGTTGATGATTATTCTCGTTTTACTTGGATGTTCTTTCTGAAACACAAGTCAGACATCTTTGAGACTTTCATAAATTTTGTTAGGCAAATTCAGAACGAATTAAATTACTCGGTGGTCAAAATCAGAAGTGATCACGGAATAGAATTTGAGTCTGGTGGTATGACAAAATTCTGTGGAAGTCAAGGTATCTTTCATGAGTTTTCCTCTCTGCATACTCCACAATAAAATAGAGTTACTGAGAGAAGGAATATAACCCTCATTGAAGCATGTACAACTATGTTGAATGACGTTTCACTACCAGAGTACTTCTGGGCAGAAGCAGTCAACACAGTTTGTCACATGCAAAATCAAGCTTTAATCAAAAAAAGCCATCATAAAACTCCCTATGAAATGTTGATGGACAGAAAACTGACTGTGTCATACTTTAGGATATTTGACAGTAAATGCTTCGTACTTAATAATGGGAAGTATTATAGCACGAAGTTTAGTGACAAATGTTTTGAAAGTATTTTTGTAGGGTATAGTATCCATAGTAAGACATATAGAATTTTTAACAAGAAAACCATGGTGGTAGAAAAGTCTATCAATGTTGTATTTGATGAGACAAGCATGCCTTATAGCAGTTCGTCTAGTATTGTTAGTGTAGATGCAGGTATATGGTTAAAGGAACTAAGCTTGGAAGAAGCGGTCAAGGAAGATGCTCCAAGCTCATTCAATGTTGTCGATCCAAGTGTGGTGGATGAAGAACGACTAGATGAAGAACTACCTCAACTTGCAGGAGATGCAATAGACGCGACAGAACCTGTTGGTGAGAGAGGAAGAAATCTAGCATTCAGACACCTAAGAGATCACCCGATTGATCTAATCATTAGAGAGCCAGACGACGACATTAGAACAAGAAGAGGTACTGCTAACGAAGTTCTACATCTTAGTTTTCTATCTCAGGTTGAGCTAAAAAAAGTTTGAAGAAGCAAACAAGGATGTCTCTTGGATAATGATAATGCAAGAGGAGTTTAATCAGTTTGAAAGATGCAAGGATTGGGAGTTGGTGCCCAGGCCTAAAGGACAGAACGAGATCGATACCAAATGAGTATTCAGAAACAAGCTGGAAAAAAATGGAGTGATTATAAAGAACAAAGCCAGGCTTGTAGCTCAAGGGTACAAACATGAAGAAGGGATCGACTTCGATCAGACTTTTGCTCCAGTGGCCCGACTCGAAGCGATAAGGTTATTTCTGGCATATGCTGCTCACAAAGGTTTCAAAGTCTATCAGATAGATGTGAAGTCAGTCTTCCTCAATGGAGACCTAAAAGAGGAAGTATACGTAGCACAACCCCCAGGTTTTGTCAACCCAATTTTCCCTGATCATGTTTATTTTCTTAATAAAACTCTATATGACTTAAAACAAGCTCCCCGAGCTTGGTATGAGACTCTGTCTAGCTTTTTTCTTGAGAACAAGTTCACAAGAAGAAAAATAGACAAGACATTATTTCTTAGGGAAGTAAACAACAAAATTTTGCTAGTGCAAATCTATGTAGACGACATTATTTTTGGCTTTGCGGAAGACAACCTTTGCAAGAAGTTTTCTAAACTCATACAATGGAAGTTTGAAATGAGCAGTATGGGAGAGATAAAGTATTTCTTAGGACTTCAGATGAAACAATCTGAGGATGAAATTTTCATCTCTCGGACAAAGTTCACCAAAGAGTTACTTAAGAAATTCGGAATGGAGAACACAATCTCGATGAGGACTCCAATGGGTTCAACTATGTCTCTACACAAGGATGTGAAAGGGAAACCTTTTGATGAAATCAAGTACAGAAGCATAATTAGGTTCTTGCTATACCTTACGGCCAGTAGACCGGACATAATATTTTTAATATGTATGTGCGCTAGATATCAAGTGAACTCTAAGGAATCTCATTATGCCGCTACGAAGAGGATCTTGAGATACCTTAAGGGTATACCAAATCTTGGCTTATGGTACCCAATAAGTAATGATGTCGAGCTAATTGGTTTTTCAAATGTAGATTTTACAGGTAGCAGGGATAACAGGAAAAGCACCTCCGAGACGTGTCAATTCCTCGGAAGAAGGCTTTCCTCATGAACCAGCAAGAAACAAAATTATGTGGCAACTTCCACTGCAAAGTCAGAGTACATCTCTATTGGTAGTTGTTGCTCACAACTTTTTTGGATAGGGAATCAACTTGAGGATTACAACCTGGAATTCAAGGAGATAACGATATTTTACCACTCCTCCAGTGCAATAGCGATTACTAATAATCCAGTCTCTCACAGCCGGACAAAGCACAACGAAGTCAGATATCACTTCATCCGGGAGCATGTGGATAACATGGAGATAACTCTCAGTTATGTCCCTACGGATAAGCAGGTTGCAGATATATTCACGAAGCAACTAGACGAGACCAAGTTCTCGCTTTTCAAAATAGAACTGGGCATACTAAACAAGGACTCTTGAATATGGCTAAGGGGACAAGAATTCTCTCGGGAAGTACATCATTAAGCAGAGAAAATTTTCCAAGGAAAATTCGTCGGATATTACTCATTGGAAATCGACGATTCGTTGAAATATTGCTAGTGTACAGGATGAAATTCGACGAATTCGGCTCAGCTTCCAGTGAATCTCGACGAATTAAACTTAGGTCAAATTTTCTTTTATATTGGATCCCAAGAGCCGCCAGTTTTCAGGTACGCACCGTTTCCCCAGTCTTAAACTTTAAATATATATATATATATATATATATATATATATATATATATATATATATATATATATATATATATATATATATATATATATATATATACATATACATACATACATATATATATGAAAGTTCTCGGGCACACCTTACTCTTTTCGTCGAACGAGCCTTCAGATTCCGCCGATTTCTCCTCCTGATGATTCGTATCCAGCGACCGAGCTTCGTCGTGCTCGCCGATTCGTGTCTGATAGCCATTCTAGCAAGCTCCGACAACAACAATAGATTGTGCAGTGCTTCCAGGCCCTCCAGAAATTGTTCGTTCGTTGTTCGATTTCAGTCTCGGCCGTTGTAGTTCGTCCAAAGCCGTCCGTCCTTCCTCTCAACTCACTGTCTTCCACGACTCCTCGCAATACTAGTGGATTGCTCAGCGGTGGAGAACTTGTGTGAACTGGGTTTGCCTCGGCCACCGATGAATTCAGGAACGTGATACTCATGTTGGAAACTACCAGCTTGTCCTTCATCCTTGAACATCTGTGCAAAGTGTTGTATAAAGATGTTCTTGAATTCTTCTCCAATGTAAAGCTTCGTCATGAAGACACAGTGATCAAAATCAAGGTTCGTCAGATCAGAGTTAAGGCGAAGGCATCCCTCCTTACAAAGAACTTAAGGATTCCAGAATATAATGAGGTCGATCAGCTTGAAGAAAAGGATTTCTCAAGGGCTAATTTATTATGTGGCTTGCCCAGAGGTACCAAGGTAATTAAGTGCAGGGAAATGAATGAGGAAGACAAGTTATTATCAAACATCATTGGTGTTGAAACCGAAGATCGGTCTCTGTGGAGTTCGGCCCTTGGGGAAGGGTTGATCACACATTTACTTATCTCTCATAAGCTATGCAACCAAAGATTTAGCATAAGGAACAGACCTAAGGCTCCAGCACGGAGGTCCCACCACACACCCGGAAGATCTTAGAGCACTTCCCCTCCTTAACCAAGTACTCAGCTAAGGATACCTCAAAAAGCGCAAGAAGACTAGGACACAAGTAAGCATTCCTTCTGAGGTACCTCATTGGGTCTATTTATAGTTTTCCGAAAATGGTATGCAAATAGCATACCTTCGCTACTCTGAATGGCTAAATGCAGCCCAATTTTTTCTGCCAACAGCCAATCTCTGTTGTTTTAACTGGCTATATGCAACCGTACAAGGGAACCCAAGTAATTTCACCTCTAGATTCTACTGGGCGAGTGGTCTATGCGAGCACCACTCGTCTAAAGGGGCGAGTGTTGGGGAAGCCAGACACTCGCCTCCTTGAGGTTCTAAAAGGGCGGGCGCACTCGCCTGCTTGAGTTTCTAAAAGGGGCGGGTGACCACATGGGTAACCATTCACCTGCCTGGGAGAGAACTTGTCCTGCATGCGAGCTGAAGTGCGAGATCTGGGCGAGTGCCTGCTAAGATCACACTCGTCTGAGGGCCTAAGTGCCCCCTTCCTGATTCACGTGAATGCTACCTTTAGGGGGCTGGGCGAGTGCGTGTTAGCATATCTCACTCGCCTAGCTGGTATTCCTAGGCCTTTGCCCAACAATGCCCTGAACCTGCCTGGGAGGGCCTACTCAACGAATACAGGGTTGTGCATAATCTTCGCTCTTTGTGAGTTTTTTTGCAAAGCTTGGAAAGAATCATCCAACCCTACGTATTCGATGAGTGCCTGTTGTCCTGGAAAGGAATCTTTTGTGGGTCCCTCCATGGTTCTATATATATTCTCAGCGGGGGTCGGGGCTGCCTTGCCCTTCTTGACTTTCTTGGTTCTGGCCTCCATGGAGATGTCGCTTTCGAAGGAAGCTATGGATCGCCTTAACGCTGTCCGCGCCAAGGATAACGCCTTGATGAGTTCATTCGCCCCTGGCTTACGCAAAAAGTGCTCGGGTGCTCCCAAAAGATGAAAAAAGCAAAGGTGGTCAGACGCAATCTGACCAGAGATGAGTTGATCTCGTAGGAGCCTTCCAACTCCGGGATTCCTCTGGTATGTTCACTCGCCTTCTACTGCTTGATTGGGTAGAGATGGACGTTGAAGCTCTAACCGCAGATCCCGCCGAAGGAAAAAGAAGCCGGGAAGCGAGTGCTGAACCGCACTCTCATAGGGCCGGGAATGATGAGACGGCTCGCGATATCACCCCTCAGGTCCAAATGTCGAAACCGGATGCTCCCCTGCGAGAGAAATATAAGCCTTCTTCTGTCTTCTAGCCTTTCATCATATGACTCACCCACCTTTTCTTTGCAGCTCCCCCTTTTGGAACCATGGGATTGAGAGTTCCCATGCCAAGATCGCCTCCCCGCCAAATGCTTGTGCATCCCGCCTCGGGCCTTCAACCCCCAGCGGATACTGTTCCCATCCTTCCTTCGCAGGTCAATGCTTTTGTTGCTGAGCCAACAAGTTTCCCCCGGGCTTGGGAAAGGGAACATAACATTCAACACTCCTTTCAAAGGACGACTCAACACTTCTCGCCGACCTTTCGACAAGGATGTGAGCACCGGACCAGGTAACAAACCTTACTTGCTTTCCACAAGGCGCGAAAGCCAGGCGTACCTATAATCACTTCGCGCAGGGTACCGCGAGATCTCGTCCACTGATGTTGACATTGATGAGGAGGAGATCTCGCCTCTCCCTTCTCCGGGTTCGATTGCCGAATACTTAGGCGACCTGAAGGATGCCGAGGGAATGAAGCGACAACTAGTGGAGATACTCTGGAAGCAATCTTTGCTACTGCGCGAGATGTCCAACAAAATACAGGAGAACCAAGAGTCTGTCGAGAAGCGGCTCATTAGCTTAGAGAATAGTTATACGCACTTGATCGCCACCATGGGAAGAGAAGCAGGCGGCGGGTCGGACTACCCCGGTCTTCATCCCGCGAGAGCCGAAGATCAACTACACCTCACTCAGCAAGAGCTTCAAACCATGTGTTGTCTTTATTATACTCGCGCGATGCCTGGGGCAGGAAGGAGAGGCCGGGGACGACAGTAATGGCCCCTTGTGAGCCTACCGGCACTTGCCTTCCCGCTATAGTTTTATCTGGGATGTGTAATAATGACTGCCGGCCCTTATGCCGAGTGTAGACAATTTGTTGTGGATGTATATTCTTTGATCTCGATTTATTTTTTAGCTACTTATTCTTCTTGTTGTCGCATGTCTCTGCTTTTGTTACCTATGCTTAGACCTATGGCGTGAATGAGGGAGCGCAAGATCTCACCAGGGTCCAAGACGGGATCTGAGGCGATATCTCGAAAATAGCTATCCGCATCTTTTCATGTCTGGGCCCTTTCCCGCCCAAATTTCTTATAAATAGAACGCTTACCTACCGCATTAATCATAGCCTTCGATAGCTTTTACTTTCTCTTGCGATTTTTCCTTCTCTTGCACTCGCCTCTTTTCTCTCTTTCTCCTTCTTAGCGAGATGACCGGGAAAGCTGAAGGACGAACCAAGTGCGCGACTGCATTCGCCGACTATCCCTTTGTGAACTGCAGCTTGTCCAAAGAAGAATATCAGTCGCTTATTAATCTTTACATCCCGTCAGACTTGACCGCGCGACATCCGGGGAGAGGCGAGTCGATCAACCGCTTCTCGCCTTGTGAGCTTGCCATCCCTGCCGAACATTTCGAAGTAGGGTTGCGGCTCCCCATCTGGTCCGAGATCCGTCAATCCCTCCGCTACTTTGGCGTGGTTCCCGCGCAACTCAACACTAACTCTATGGCGCTACTGGTCGCGTTCGCCTGCTACCTGCGGTCAGAGCGAATGGAGTTCAACCTCCCGGTCTTCCGCAAACTGTTTAACTTCCACGCCAAGCGGGATGGGGTCGCCTTCTTCTCCGGCAACAATCTCAAGGCGAAAGGTCTCGCCAACAAAAACCATAACT
Source organism: Platanthera guangdongensis (assembly GCA_039583875.1). Classification (NCBI taxonomy): domain Eukaryota; kingdom Viridiplantae; phylum Streptophyta; class Magnoliopsida; order Asparagales; family Orchidaceae; genus Platanthera; species Platanthera guangdongensis. The sequence continues at coordinate 31,225,009 of CM077151.1, read as the reverse complement.
GGGTCAAAAATTCATTTTTTGTTTCTGGAGGTTTCGGCAACCTCCCGCTCTCGCTGATCCCACAGGAGGAATCTACATACCGCCCTCCTAGTCTCGGCGGGCATGAGGCCAAGCTCCACCAATACCTCTTCGGGAAGGATTTCGACGTTCCTTACCTGAGGAGGAACGTCGACACGCAGCTTCCAGTTCTCGCCAGGGAAGGTAGTTCTCGCATTCGCCTTTCTTTAAAGATTGCATGCTTTTGGAATTTTTCTAACTTATGATACTTGTGTAGGGGTGCCAGATATCCCCTTCAACCCTCCCTATGCTGCACTTTCTTTGGAGGTGGCACGCGCTGAGGCCGCCATTGCGGCCTACAGAAGCCCGACGAAATCGCTGCCAGGATCAAGCGGCCAGAAGCGAAAGCCCAGCTCCTCCCTTCCTCCACCTCCTAAGAAGCAACAAACAACAGTTCTCGCCAAGGGCAAGGAGATCGCCTCAGATCTGCTGGCGAGTGCTGCTAGCGAGATCATGGAGGAGGAGGTGGAGGTGATTGGCGGTACCTCGTCAGCGAAAAAGTGACCCATGCCCAAGGATCACAGGAACTTCGGCCTGGGCGAGAAGGTGCTGGATGAAGCTGGAAAGCCTTTGCTGATATGAGACCGGGAAGCCAACAGGATTTCTGTCTCCACCGTACTCCCCTCCTGGGAAGAGGGCGATACGGTCTCAGGCCAGTCCCATGCTCTTGCATTCGGCCTGTGTGGGCGGGACAACACCGCTTACTATGATGAGCATTGATGAAGTAACAAGCTTATGAGAGCCCGCACGCTAAATTTCGTGCCATCGAACTCGCCCACATGTCAGCCCGCCACGACATCTGCCTCTCGCGACACTTGGCGGATGTGAGTGAAGCGCGATCCAAGCTAAGCAAGGAAGTAACAAACCTTACGTTGGATCCGGACACCGCCAAAAAGGGTCTTGCCCTGCGAGAGGCGGGAGTGGTAAGCCTTTTATTTTTCGTTTCGGTCAATGAACGTTGTTCTCGCATTAACCTTTCATCGTACTACAGGATGCCGCGACTGTCGCTAAAAAGGACGCCCACATTGCCCAGCTTGAGGAGGAGAATCAGAGAATAAGGGCCCAGAACCAGCAATGGATCGACTCGTTGATCCTCCTCCCTCGGGCAAAAGGAAAAAATACTCTGTTGTACTTGCCACATGAGATTGATCTGATGATGCATGAGAATGCGATTGCGGCGACGAGGCATTCGCTCCAGGTGATGAAGCTGACTAGATTCTTGAATAACGATGGCGAGAAGGTGACAGCCGAGATCCCTCCTACTCCCGGAGCTCTTCCTTCCTGCCCCTGAGCCTGAAGACAGTGCTGCCCGCACTAGCGTGAGCGAGAACTCGGAGTCGTCGCCCTGAAGCCGTTTATATTTCTCTTGTAATTCTCCTCTTTTTCGGGCTCTGCCCTTTTCGACATGTAACTGTTTAGTGATAATATAAAAAATGAAATTTCGTTATGGAATGTCTTTTTTACTTTTTTATGTTTTGATTTTGCATGCTCTAATACTTGAAAATGTGTTTGTCTGACACTTCTTCTTAAGAGTTCGTGATCACCACATCTCGCGAGACCATGTATTGACTTCTCGCTGCGCAAACCCGGTAAACCATTGACTTTAATAATTCGATGTATAGGGCTAGATCTCACATCGTTCTCGTCCAATAGGTTCACGCGTGCTGATAGTTCTCTACCTTGAACTTGTCGCCTAGGACAGATCTCGCGACATTTTCGTCCCATAAGATCATGCACAAATGTGATACTTCTCGTGAGAATCGGTCTTGGCAAGATCCCTGTTTGGCGAGATCTCATTGAAGTCATGAACATCCTCTCTGACTTCCCAGATTTCAAGCATCCTTGGCTGGCATGAGTAGCCCAGGACAGGGTTTTTAAGGTATTTTGCAATGTTTCACATGTTCCCAGTTGTCCTGTTAGCTGGGTGAAAGCCTGACAAAGGGAGAATCTCGAGACTTAGCTCCAGAGTATGAATAATGTCCATCGAGGATCTCGGTCCTACTAGCTAGATGGGAGCGTAGCAGCGGGAGCATCGGGAGCATCTCGAGACTTAATTCCATGGTCATAATGATGTCCATTGAGGATCTCGGCCCTACCAGCTAGATGGAAGCCTGACATTGGGTGCATCTCGAGACCTAACCCCAGAGTAAGAAAGATGTCCATTGAGGATCCCGGTTCTGCCGGCTAGATGAGATTCTGGCAGGGGGAGCATCTCAAGACTTAACTCTAGGGTCATAACGATGTCCGTAGAGGATCCCGACCATATTAGCTAGATGGAAGCCTGACAGCGGGAGCATCTCGAGACCTAACCCCAGAGCAAGAAAGATGTCCATTGAGGATCCCGGTCTTGCCAGCTAGATGAGAGACTGGCAGCGGGAGTATATCGAGACTTAACTCCAGGGTCATAACGATGTCCATCAAGGATCCCGGCCCTACCAGCTTGATGGAAGCCTGACAACGGGAGCATCTCGAGACCTAACCCCAGAGCAAGAAAGATGTCCATCGAGGATCCCGCCCCTGCCGGCTAGATGAGAGCTGGAAGCGGGAGCATCTCGAGACTTAACTCCAAGGTCACAACGATGTCCATCGAGGATCCTGGCCCTGCCAGCTCGATGGAAGCCTGACAGCGGGTGCATCTCAAGACCTAACCCTAGAGCAAGAAAGATGTCCATCGAGGATCCTGACCCTGCCAGCTACATGAGAGCCTGACAGTGGGATCGACTCGAGGCCTAAGGAAATCTGAGCCTGCCCCGAACACCATTGCCAAAAAGAGCTGAAAGATCAAAGGATTCCATTATTTAACAAAGAAAAGTACGTGCATATTTCATGGATGAAAACGCTTCAAGTCATCACCACTCCGGGTATGACTTTGGGTCTCGCCCTACACATCCCGGAGGCAATACACTCCTAACCTTTGCCACCTCCTGACACCTTCTCCTCCTTCATGGCCCACCTGGCCAACTTCCGAGCAAAGTTCGAGTTCGACGCCTCCTCGTTGACCTCCCTTGCTTCATTATCCATCAGCTCCTCAAAGGAGCGAGGGGGCACCCTCTTCAATTCCATCTGAAGAAGCCCTGCTGCAGCCCCAGGGTGAAGGCCATCATCAGGGTTTGTCATGGCATCTCCTGCACCTGGAGGACCTCTTGGAACCGATCCACATAGCTCCCCAGGGTCTCGTTCACCTCCCGTTTGATGTGAAACAGGGACTCAAACTCCTTCTTCCTCTTCTTGGAAGTGGTTAACCTTAACATGAACCCCTGTCGTAAGGCCTCAAAGTAGTAGATAAAGCTTGCTAGTAGCTGGTGGAACCAATCTCTTGTCTTCTCCAGGTGGCAAGTCGGCCTTGTCATATCCCTATCCTTCACCTCCAGTCATCGAACTCACTAAAGATTTTGGTGTTAACCACACTCCACGCTCACCGCACTAAAAAAGTTGAAACTAAAGATCGGTCTCTGTGGAGTTCGACCCTTGGGGAAGGGGTGATCGCACACTTACTTCTCTCACACAATCTAAGTGACCAAAGATTTAGCATAAGGAACAGACCCAAGGCTCCATCACGGTGGTCCCACCACACACCCTAAAGATCTTAGAGCGCTTCCCCTCCTTAACTAAATACTGAGCTAAGGATACCTCAGAAAGAGCAAGAAGACCAGGCCACAAGTAAGCATGCCTTTTGAGGTACCCTCTTGGGTCTATTTATAGTTTTCTGAAAGCGGCCTAGAAACAGCGTACCTCTGCTACTCTGAATGGTTAAATGCTATTCTAACTTGATATATGTAGCCCTACAAGGGCACCCAGGTAATTTCACCTCTGGACCCCACTGGGTGAGAGGTCTATGCGAGCACCACTCGCCTAAAGGGGGCGAGTGCTGGGGAAGCCAGACACTCGCTTCCTTGAGGTTCTTAAAGGGCGGGAGCACTCGCCAGCTTGAGTTTCTAAAAGGGGTGGGTGCCCACATGGGTAACCATTCGCCTACCTGGGCGAGAACTTGTCCCGCATGCATGCTGAAGTGCGAGATCTGGGCAAGTGTCTACTGAAGATCACACTTGCCTGAGGGCCTAAGTGCCCCCTCCCTGATTTATGTGAATGCTCCCTTTAGGGGGCTGGGCAAGTGCGTGTTAGCCTGTTTCACTCTCCTAACTGGTATTCCTAGACCTTTGCCCAACAATGCCCTGAACCTGTCTGGGAGGGCCTACTCAGCGAATACAGGGTTGTACAGTTGGAAAGGTTCTGTTATGCAAAACTAGATCCCAAGATTACCTTTCCTTTGAAATGTTTAAGATTCTTGTAGCCATCATCTGCCGAAAGAAATTAGACTGTGGTGCAGTGATGTTTGTCAGGATTAAAGGTAGTCTTCAAGCATCAAATCTTGACAAAATTATGAGTTTGTATCTGAATCAGCTTGACTGTGACACCTTCGATATGACCAAAGTGTCCCTATCCACCACTTGAAGAAAATAGACTCATCAATCTTCTCCAGGTGGGATAATAGGATCTAGAGGCTAGGTGGAGCTAGAGTGCTGCATGAAGAGGAGGAGGTAGTTCCTGATGAAAGGATTTCTTCTCCTACCCCCAGTGAGATTCTTGAGAGACTGAGTGCAGGAATTGAGGGGGAGCCTGCTGTGACACAAGTGGCCACTGAGATAGTGACCTTGAGTGTTCCTAATGCCGCAGAGACAGATGTTTCAGTTAGTCCTGAGCCAGAGATAATAGTTCCATCTGCAGAGGTTTCAGTTCCAGTTCCTGCAATTACAGTTGAAGATACAAATGACCTACTTTCTGAGGTTGATGATATATGCCATGCTGCTGCTGAGTTAGTGTCGGATGAGGCCGAGCATGAGATAGTAGCTGAAGATGTTCTGGTTACTACTGATCTGGAGGTTGATCCTGCTGTTGATGATTTGGATGTTATTGCAAATGATTTGGATATTGCTGATTATGTGGTTGATGCTGATGAGGACATAACAACTGCTGATGTTGTACCTGACTCTACTGTGATTGCTGTCTCAGAGACTTTGCTTGTAAATCTCCCGGATGTCCTACCTGTAAGGTCTGAGGGGGACCAGAGCCATTCTTTAATCTCGATTCAAACAGAGCTGGACAGATTTATACAAAAGCTACAGAAGAGAATGGTTGCAATTCCTGGTGGACCTCCAGTAGAAGAGGTAGAAATTGTTGATCTTTCTGATGAGGAAGGTGCAGAGGTGAATCCTCCTGTCCTAGAGGCCCCTGATACTGGACTGGGTTCAAAAGCTTGTGTTACTTCTATAAAAGAGTCTTCCAGCGACTCAGAGGCAACTGCTGATCTCCCTTCCGCTCCCAGTGCTCCAGCTGCAGACATACCCAGTACAAGTGCAGATATCTCTATTCTGAAATCAATAGAAGACCTGATGGTCAAACAACATGCAAGTTTTGATCGTTCTTTGAATACAATGCTAAAAAAGTCAAGGAGACAGAGAAAATTATAAATAACGACCTTGCAACGATCAAGGTTCGTTTTGACAAGTTGGATGACAGGCTAGACTCCTGGTTTGTACAAGGTGGTCAGGTAATTGTATATACTATGGCAGGGCTGAAAAGTAACCTGCATGTCCTTCAAATGTTGATGCATATGCAAAAACAATAATTAATGCCCAGAATGAAGGAATGGACTACTTTGATGACCAAATGGTCTACTATTCCAATGCTATAGCAGCCAAGATAATTGAAGAAGTCAGAAGTGGGGGGGGGATGAATTAAAAGCTAAGGTGACATCCCTTGAAGCCGCCATGGTAGAAAACTTCAAGGGAGTCAACAACTACAGTTATGACAATTTCAGTTGGCTTCATGGTGAGATATTTGGTAGGGCAAGTCATGGTGATGCAAGGATTCCAATACATGTGGTGCCTGCTCTAGTGGATGCTCATGTTAATCCTGCTCAGGATTATTCTCAGTACTGGGCTGACACTCAGGACTTCTCTCAGTTTGAACAAGAATATACTGCTGCCCATCCAGATGTTCAGATAGTTAAAGACATACCTCCACCAGCTCAGAAAAGAAGAAGATATGGTGAAGGGCCCTCTGCTGTTAGGTCTGATCCGAACAAAGAAATGGTTGAGGTATTGAGTCCAATTTCCGAGAGTATCATTCTAGACACCTTCAAGATAGTAGACTTAACAAATGATCCAAATGCACTAAACAAAGACTTCATTTCAAGAAATACAATTTTGATGATCCAAATGCTCCTCCAGCTCCGCCAAGATATATTATCCGAAGCCAAAAGCATATCTTGCCAGACAAATTCAGAAAAACAAGGGCAAACATACTTGATGGTTATTTTATGCTGATATTTGTAGACACTGGTTGCCCCAACAAAAACTTTCATTTATATATATATATATATATATATATATATATATATATATATATATATATATATATATATATATTAATATTTTGTCTGGGAATATGTTTATTCTTATTTCTTATTTTTCTTATGTCTTTTCATTTTCATACTTTATTGTGTGTAAAATTCACCTGGTTTGTAAGGTTCAGACTTCTTCAAGTAGGAGGAGATTGTTCAGTATTGTATCCACAATAACCTTGATTTGAAGAAGTGTCCCTTGAACTAAAATGAATTGAGTTATATTTAATGCTCTCTATTTAGTTATATGCTTGCGAACTATAGTGCTAAGTACAATCCAATGTCAGGATACAATGTAATCCTTTATTGTGTAGGCTGATGTGTTGACTCATGTGTAATCTCTATATTGGGGTGTACTTCTATTCCATGTGCATTAGAAGGATCAAGAAAGGATCAGGTGCTAGAATCCGAAGAACAAAAATTCACCTAAGTAAAATTCATCGAGTACAGTTGTGGATACTCGTCGAATTTGCCGAGTATACTCATGAATACTCGTCGAATTCGTCGTGTATACTTACTAGCACTCGTCGAACTCTTCATATTTACTTAAGGTATAATTTCTGAGATATGTAAAATCAGTTAAGTAAAAATCGTCGAGTATCATCAAGTATACTTGTCGAATTCATCGAGTGTATCTTTTGATACATGTCGAATTTGTCGACTATACACGTCGATACACCCCGAATTCGTCGAGACTCATTGAGTATATCTTCGAGTTTACAAATTTACTTCTCTGAATTTTTCTAAGTCATATTCGTCGAATATCACTCAACTTATGCATCGAATGTGTTGAGTGTATCAGTCGATAGTCGTTGAATTCGTCAAGTGTGCTAGCCGATATTCGTCTGATTCATCGAGTATGACTTCTGCTAGGCTTCGAGTTATAGGTTCGATCGGTTGAAATTCTCTAAGTTATTTTCGTCGAGTTTCACTATAGTTCGACGAATATACTCAGTTATTCTCGACGATGCTCAACGAATTATACTTAGGGTTTAACTCTTCAAAATTTCAAATTCCCGACTCGTTCTTCCCAATAGCCATGTACAGTAAATTTCGTTCGTCTCCAGATGTAATGTCTTTTATAGTCGTTACATGAGGGAGATTCCTATATATATTTAGGGTGAAATTTCTTCAACCCTAGTCGTGCTCATTATTTCCAATCGAGATATTTTCGATCGTGAAGATCCCGTCGGCACCGATCAGTACTTCGCATCCCGCACGGTCGACGATAAGCTCGCTGCACGATTTAATCTTCCTCCACCAAGTCGACTAGATTGTTAATCTCCAAAGATTTTGATTCTACATAGATCTAGCTGATTCGTGTGTTCCGATCTAGTTCTCAAAGCATTCAGCTTTTCCTTGTTCTTCAAGATATTCAAGAACAACTTTTTCGAAGAATGAAGGATCGAAGACTTTAAATCTGAATAAGATTATTTGTAATCTTTATTGTGTTAATCCTTTTTACTTTTATAAGAGGTTTTTCCCTCTGAGTTGTAAATTCGTGTTTGGATAGAGTTGTAGATCCGTATTTGGATCGAGTTGTAGGAGAGTTTGTTGTTCGAGTGGTAGGAGCGTTGTCTCCGAGTTATAGAAATTGAGGCTTCGAGTGTAATATTCGTTGCAATCTGAGATAAAGGTGAAGTAGCCAACTCGAACTCTTCGTGGTAGATAGGCGAGGCAGGACAATGGACGTACCCAACTCGGGGAACCAATATAAATCTCTGTGTTCTGTGTGCTTACTTTTTCAGTTATTTTTATTCCGCAAAAAAACGCAGAACTCACATATTCACCATCCTCTAGGTGATTTAGGTAGAAGGTAGATACTTTCACTCACTACCACCTCCATCAAAGAGGTGGGCGGTTTGGCTACCCGCAACCCCGATCACTTTTAGGGGGACGTATCAATAATATCATATTTGGATTTGCATTTGATGGTTTAAGAACAACGGGATCCCTGTGAGCTAGGGCCTAGGGCAACTGGGGACTATCGTGTAGGGGTGTAAATTTGGCCTGGGTCCGGATAGACTAACTAGACCCAGGTCTGTTTAGACCCGGGCCAGGCCTAAGGGGGCTCACCATGCCCCCTTATTTGGCAAGGACCTGACCCATTGCCTAGCCCGTGCCGGGCCCGTGACCAGGCGCGCATGAATCCCAACATTAATAATATCTTGCGCTGCCCGACATTAATAATGCCGAACGCTGCCCCACATTAATAATGTCGGCGTCGCCCATCATTATAATAAGCTAGGCGGCCAACCCAACATTTAATTACTGGCCGACGCCCATCAATCCAGCTGCTGTTTGACAGTAGGTCATGCTTTTGGGGGCTTGCTTGGGCCTGTTTTTCTGGGCTCCCAGACCCCTTATGTTGGAGGACTCGGGCCCGACTTGGGCCTGATTTAAGAATGGCCCAACCACATAAAAAAACCCAGGCCCGACAAGCGATATTTGCACCTCTACAAATAGGAAAAAATCGCCCGTCCAGACCCGATGCATTTTTTTGGCAACTGTTATTAGCACTATAGTTTTGGCTAGTCGCACAAGTTTTCTCCTAATTTTTTATATTTTTGAAATACGTCTTGTACATGTCTTTTTAGGAAAGTGTTCAACACGAAAGTTGTAGATCTTGATGAGATCTACAACTTTCGTGTTGAACACTTTTCCTAAAAATGCATGTACATGACGTATTTCTAAAAGATGTGAAATCTAGGCGCATTTCCAAAGTACGCCTTGTACATCCATTTTTAGGAAAAGTGTTGAACACTTTTCCTAAAAATGGATGTACAATGCGTACTTCCAAAAGACAAAAAAAATTAAGAAAAATCGTTGTACGACTAGCCAAAACTATAGTGCTAATCACAACCCCATTTTTTTTCCACTAATATTAGAAGTAAAAAAAAAGACGACGTGTCAACTTGGCTTTACGAGAAGTCCAACCTGTTCCAACCTCAAGAGTGAACTCCATAATCCATTTACCAATTGCCGACTGCGGGAGATCGCGATGCCCCCCGCCATCTGAAATCCATGGCAGCTATCCTCTCTTCTGCGCTCATCGCCCCTCATCCTTCCGCCCTTCCGCCGACGGCAAGAAAATTGCTGATTTTCCGACGAAGCTCGCGCGGTTCTTCTGCAGCGCTGACGGCGGACGGACAATTTCCCTCCTCCTCTGTTTGCCCCCGGAAGCTATCGAACTGCTCCGCCTCCACCTCATGGTCTCCTCTTCCAACCCGGAATGGTTCCAGAGCGGTGCGGTGTGATGCGGCCGGAGAAGGACCGACGGAAAGTTTGGACGGAACTGTATATCAGGGCATCTATGGCCCATGGAGAATCGAGCCCTCGGACATCAGAGAGGTTATGGATCCATTTTCCCCCTCCTTTCTGTTCAACTTGATCGGTTTATTGATTAACCGTGGTTCATGGTGTTTTGTGCCGCCTAATTCCGCCCGTAGGGATGGACTCCTCTTCCATCTCCGGTGGCCACCGCCCACTCAAACATGCCCTAAATCCTCCAAAATATCATCATATTGAACATCAAGAACATCCTCTCCCCTCCTCCACTCTTTTCTCCCCTCTGCCACATGCCTACTCCCAGATTAGTAATGAGTTTGGAGAAGGCAACCTTCTTGTTCGAGATTTCCTTAGCTTATGGTCAATTTTATATACCCAAGTTTAAGTTATGCTAAAATGTTTTCATCGGAAAGCCAATTTTCTGTTAGAATTTTGATATATAAATATATATATGTATATATATATATATAACATTTCTTTAGAAAATAGTTTCATTGGAGCCTTTAGTTGTTTGATGTTTGAGCTCCATTTTTTAAGGGAAAAGCTCTAAAACCAAATGGAGGGAATCCAAAATTTGGAGGGAACCCCTCTTTCACTAAGGATGAAATCCTATAGTCCCACCTTGCCTACCTCCATTCATATGAGAGTGTTTATAAATAAAGTTCCTCTCTTTTATATGTTCAAAAGAGAATAAGGAGACTCTATGCACCACACACGCGCGCGCGCGCGCACGCACCACACCGGATCGGATTCGGATTCGGATTTGGGATTTGGGATTTGAGGAATAATTGAATTAAATTGTTAATTTTGCTCCAAAAAGTTTTGTCTCTGCTGCTCTTTCATCGAACATTTTTTTTCGTCGACCGTTGTTCGTCGACCGGTTTTTTTCGTCGACCGCTTTCGCCAGCGCTGCTCGTCGACCGCAGTTCGTCGAACGGCTTTTTTCGTCGACCGCTTTCGCCACCGCCTTTCGTCGAGCGCCTTTCGTCGACCGGCCTTTTCGTCGACCGCTTTCGCCAGCGCTGTTCGTCGACCGCAGTTCGTCGACCGCAGTTCGTCGAACGGCTTTTTCGTCGACCGCTTTCGCCACCGCATTTCGTCGACCGCCTTTTCGTTGACCGTTCTCGCCAGCGGTTTCGCCGAACTCTTTTTGTCGACCTTTAATTACGCTGACGTTTACAACATTCTTTTCTTTTCTTATCATTCATAACCGTCAATATTTATGACGAATTTATTGCTTCCATTTACCGAGATTTCAAATAACGCATCTTCAGGAATCGTTCAACGCGATATATCTTTACTTTCTACGCTTCTGAAAAAACAACAATAACACAATAACAACAACTGCCATTTTTTTGGTTTTTCATCTTCTACACATTTGCTTCATCAGTGGTGGTTCGGGTGCTCTGTGCTTCTTCGGTGTCCCGCGCACATCGGAGTTTCGGGATCTAGCCGAGTGTTGTACCTTGGAGGAGTGAGCATCGGTTGAAAGCCCTGCCGGAGGGTGGTGCAATTTCTTTAGGGCAGTGATCACACGCCTTACTCAGGCTCGATTCTAAACCTATAAATTTTGTTTTTCTCTCCTTCACTATTTTGGATCAGTTTTTAAAAGAGCAAAAATTTTCTAGATCTATATTTTACCGTTGTTATGTCTTGTTTTTCGAAATATAAATAAAAATATATATTATTCTGGATAAATAGGAAACTTATTCCAACAATCTAAAAAAGTTGTTAATTCCACATCAAACAAATAAATAAAATCAAATTAATCAAAATGATTCTGTCCACATTCATTTTCTTCTGTACAACAATTTACTATTTATATTTTAATTTCAGAAAACTGTAATGGATTCTAGATCTGAGGATTCTGCCGGTATCAAACCCGAGAAATTTAATGGAAATGGTTTTCGTCGTTGGCAGGCTCAAGTAGAATATTGGTTGAATACCCTAGGTCTTTTGTCTGCCATCTTCGATGCCCACTCTTCAGAAACTGAAATCCCTAGCGCTGCAAATGCAGTTGCTTCGTCTGTACCATCATCCTCATCCTCATCTGCAAACACCATTAGAACTTACGTAAGACGTGTCCCTTATAGAGATCCAGTAGATGTTGAATATCATTATCGTAACCGTATCCTAAGTGCCTTATCCGACAGCCTTTACGATGTCTTCCTTCAATATCGTACGACTAAGGATTTGTGGTATGCACTTGAAGCGCGCTATAACCTTGACAATGCGGGTATAGAACGCTACAATGTTTCAACCTCCACAAATTCAAGATTGATGCTTTCAAGCCAATCAATCCTCAACTCCATCAACTAGATGAGATGTTGTCCAAGATCCGAGCCGATGACTCAATCCTTTCCGAAAATTATTTAGTGGCATGTCTTATTGATGCACTTCCCGACTCTTGCTCCGGCTTTAGCACTAGACTAAAACATGACCAATCCAACTTTACTTATGTTCAAATCCAAAATGCAATCTGCATAGAGGAAGAACATAAGAGTAAAAATTCTAAAACTCTCAAAGACCTTGCTCATAAAGTAAATCTCACCGAATCGCAAGACAATCCTTCTTCCCGCCATCACTTTAAAGCCAAAGGAAAGAACCATAAGAAACCCTTCCGTCAAGGTTCCCGTCATCAAAAACCCAATCAATCCAAGACTAGTTCCTCAAACCAAAACCTAGGTAAAGGGAAATGGTGCTTCATTTGCGGCCGCACAACCACCTGTCAACCAACTGGTTCTACAAGAAAATTGAACCGGTGGTAGACAAATCTCATGGCTCCAAGCCACAAGCAAATATGATTCAAGCTCCGAACCAACCTATCTTCAGGTTAGATTATTCTCCTAGTCTTCATCTCACTTGCTCATCAGATTGGTGGCTTGATTCCGGAATAAATGTTCATACTTATTTTGATCGTTCTTGCTTTGCCACCTTTCAGGACATCAGTGGAGGAAGCGTGATATTAGGAGATGCCTCTTCGGCTCAAATTCTTGGACGCGGGCGAGTGGATCTTAGGTTGACATCCGGGAAGACACTAGCCTTGCATGATGTGCTCTATGTGCCGAGAGTTAGGAATAATCTTGTTAGCGGCTCTTTATTAGTGAAGAAAGAGTAAAGATAGTTTTAGAATCTAATAAAGTTGTAATAACCTTGAATGATCTTTTTATTGGTAAAAGTTATGTTTGTGATGACTTATTTAAATTGAATGTTGTTGATTTAGAAGTTAATCAAATATCTTCTTCTTTAATTCAAAGTTCTTCTCCTGGTTTTTGGCATGCTAGATTAGGACATGTGAATTCTGATTGTATGAAAAGAATGATGTCTTTAAATCTAATTCCTAAAATTAATATTGGACCAAGCGCCAAATGTGAAATTTGTGTACATGCCAAATTTTTTTAGAAAACCTTTTAAATCAGTAGATAGAACTTCAAAACCTTTAGAATTAATACATTCGGATGTATGCGATTCAAACCGCCAACCTACTAGAGGTGGAAATAAATATTTTGTAACATTCATAGATGATTTCACCAAATTTTGTTACATATACTTATTAAAGACTAAAGATGAAGTTTTCCCGTATTTTAAGATTTTCAAAGCTGAGATAGAAAATCAATTAGGAACCTCCATCAAAATCTTTAGATCCGACCGAGGTGGAGAATACACTTCGAATGAACTAACCCAATATTGCCAAGAACATGAGATAATTCATCAAGTGACTGCTCCATATTCGCCTCAATCTAATGGGGTGGCTGAACGTAAAAATCGGACCTTGATGAATATGGTCAATGCCATGTTAGCCGAGTCCGGTGCCCCAGAGAATCTTTGGGGAGAAGCGTTGCTCACCTCCTCGTTTGTCCTTAATAGGATTCCTTCAAAACATTATGATAAAACACCATTTGAACTATTTAAATTGAGAAAGCCTAACCTTCAAATTCTTAGAGTGTGGGGGTGTTTAGCAAAGGTAGCAATCCCTGAACCAAAGAGAAAGAAAATAGGACCTAAAATCTTAGACTCTATTTTCATAGGTTATGCGACAGATATTAGTGCTAATAGATTTTTAATTACTAATTCACAAATTAGTGAAATATCTAATAACACTATTATAGAAGCTAGAGATGCAGTATACTTTGAGGATAAATTCCCTTTTAAATTTAACCCCTCATCTCAACCTTCATCTAGCTCAAACCAACCTTCAACTTCTTCTTTAGAACCATTAGAAATTGATGAACCTAGAAGAAGTAAGAGAGTTAGAATCGAAAGAACCTTTGGGGAGGACTACTTCACCTATCTGGTTGAAGGAGATCCCAATACATTTGAGGAATCTATGAACTCATCTGATTACCCTTTTTGGAAAGAAGCTATAGATATAAAAATTAATTATATACTTGAAAATAAAACATGGATTCTAACTGATTTACCTTCTGGTGCTAAAACCATAGGTTGTAAATGGATTTTAAAGAAGAAACTAAAACCAGATGACTCCATAGATAAATATAAGGCTCGTCTAGTAGCTAAAGGATATGCTCAAAAACAAGGAATAGACTTTTTAGATACATACGCTCCCGTCGCAAGAATAACCTCTCTTCGTATTCTAGTCGCCTTAGCATCGATCTTTAAGTTGCTTACCCATCAAATGGACGTCAAGACTGTCTTCTTACATGGAGACCTAGAAGAAGAAGTCTACATGTCCCAACCCGAAGGTTTTGTAGTCAAAGGTCAAGAATCTAAAGTCTGCAAATTAATTAAATCTCTTTATGGATTGAAACAGGCCCCTAAGCAATGATATCAAAAATTCGACTCCGTAGTCTCACTTCTTGGGTTCAAATCTAATGAATTTTACAAATGCATCTATGTCAAACAAGACGGTAATGGAACTGTCTTATTATGCCTTTATGTAGATGATATCTTAATTTTTGGAAATACAATTGAATTAATTAATGAAACTAAATATAATCTCTCTTCCAAATTTGATAGGAAAGATTTGGGAGTAGCAAATATCATATTAGGAATGAAACTAGTTAAAACTGATTCTAGTGTTTCTTTATCTCTATCACATTCGATTGAGAAAATGTTAAATAAATTTAATTTATACGATTCCGCTCCCGCCTCTACTCCATATGACGCTAACACAAAACTTTGTAAAAATATGGGTGAACCGGTTGATCAACATAAGTATGCACAAATGATAAGATCACTCATTTACATAGCTAACCGCACTAGGCCCGACATTTCCTATGTCGTAGGCCGGCTTAATAGATATACTAGTAATCCAAGTGATGACCATTGGATAACATTAAATAGAATATTTAAATACCTTCATGAAACTTTAGATTATAGTTTAGTGTACCCGGGATTTCCCGAAGTACTAGAAGGTTATTCAAATGCCAATTTGGTAACTTATTCGTTAGACGTTAAGTCAACGACTGGGTATGTGTTCATCCTTGGAGGAGCCGCCATTTCATGGGCTTCTACAAAACAAACAGTCATTTCTAGGAGTACCATGAAATCAGAGCTTATAGCTTTGGACACAACATGTGCCGAAGCTGAATGGATCAAGAATTTACTTTCAGAAATTCCTTTACTTGTAAAACCTATACCTGCTATTTCTTTGTATTGTGATAATAAATCTGTTATTGATTTAACTGCATTTAATAGTACTAATTCCAAAATGAACAAGTTCATGAGAATCAGGTACAAAACAGTGAAACAAAGAAGAAAAAAAGTGATATCGCTCAACTATGTAAATTCAGAATTGAATCTGGCTGATAATCTTACCAAGGGATTGTCCCAAAGGGAGGTGTTATTGTCATCAAGGGGAATGGGGCTTAAGCCCACATGATTTGCTGCCAACGGTGGATACCCAACCCATGTGATTGGAGATCCATGAATTGGGTTCAATGCGGTAGAAACGAAACCGTTGATGTAGCGTAGTTGGGAGCACAAATTTGAAGGTTGAGAAAACTTTCTCCCCATTCTTATGATGTTGTGCTCTACGTAACATGATAGGATGAACGTCGAGTTCTTAATGGTTGCCAAAGGCATATACCTTTGCGAGATATGGTTACAAATATCTCTTGAGGCACCGTCTATGTGGGGGGTAGTCGTGAGGCCGCGACTTTGGGATCCGGGCTGCACCCTAAGAACCCTCATGAAAAATCAAGGAATGCGCATGGCCATTAACGCGCCCACCGCCATAACCCAAGAACAACCAATCTTTTGTGTGCTTATCAAATTTACCAGTCAAAGTTTATAATTGAAAGCCTCTGGCACATTATAATCTTCGGTAAATGATATAAGTACTAAGTATAGGTTCAAGATAACCACTCCACCTATACCCATTACATTAGATACATCTTGATGAAGCAAATTTGTATTTGATTTTATTTATAAGTAATATTATAATATATGAAGTTCGTTTTGGTTTTTCGCTTTTGTGGGGATTGTTAGAAATTTGATATATATATATATATATATATATATATATATATATATATATATATATATATATATATATATATATATATATATATATGTATATATATATATATACAACATTTCTTTAGGAAATGGTTTCATTGGAGCCCTTAGGTGTTTGGTGTTTGGGCTCCATATCTTTAAAGGAAAAGCTCTAAAACCAAATGGAGGGAATCCAAAATTTTGGAGGGAACCCCTCTTTCACTAAGGATGAAATCCAATAGTCTCACCTTGTCTACCTCCATTCATATGAGAGTGTTTATAAATAAAGTTCCTCTCTTTTATATGTTCAAAAGAGAATAAGGAGAATCTATGCACCACACACGCGCGCGCGCGCGCACGCACCGGACCGGATTCAGATTCCAATTCGGATTTCGGATTTCGGATTTGGGGAATAATTGAATTGAATTGTTAATTTTGCTCCAAAAAGTTTTGTGTCGGCTGCTCTTTCATCGAGCATTTTTTTTCGTCGACCGCTGTTCGTCGACCGGCCTTTTCGTCGACCGCTTTCGCCAGCGTTTTTCGTCGACCGCTGTTCGTCGACCGTTGTTCGTCGACCGGCCTTTTCGTCGACCGCTTTCGCCAGGGTTTTTCGTCGACCGCTGTTCGTCGACCGTTGTTCGTCGACCGGCCTTTTCGTCGGCCGCTTTCGCCAGCGTTTTTCGTCGACCGTTGTTCGTCGACCGTTGTTCGTCGACCGGCCTTTTCGTCGACCGCTTTCGCCAGCGCTTTTCGTCGACCGCTGTTCGTCGACCGATGTTCGTCGACCGTCCTTTTCGTCGACCGCTTTCGCCAGCGCTGTTCGTCGACCGCAGTTCGTCGACCGGCTTTTTTCGTCGACCGCTTTCGCCACCGCCTTTCGTCGAGCATCTTTCGTCGACCGCCTTTTCGTCGACCGTTCTCGCCAGCGGTTTCGCCAAACGCTTTTTGTCGACCTTTTATTACGCTGACGTTTCCAACGTTGTTTTCTTTTCTTACCATTCATAACCGTCAAAATTTATGACGAATTTATTTCTTCCATTTATCGAGATTTCAAATAACGCCTCTTCAGGAATCGTTTCAACGCGTTATATTTTTCTTTCTACGCTTCTGGAAAAAGCAACAACAACTGCCGTTTTTGGTTTTCATCTTCTTCACATTTGCTTCATCAAGTGGTGGTTCAGGTGCTCTGTGCTTATTCGGTGTCCGCGCACATCGGAGTTTCGGGATCTAGCCGGGTGTTGTACCTTGGAGGAGTGAGCATCGGTTGAAAGCCCTGCCGGAGGGTGGTGCAACTTCTTTAGGGCAGTGATCACACGCCTTACCCAGGCTCGATTCTAAACCTATAAATTTTGTTTTTCTCCTTCACTATTTTGGATCAGTTTTAAAAGATCAAAATTTTCTAGATCTATATTTTACCGTTGTTATGTCTTGTTTTTTCGAAATATAAATAAAATATATATTATTATGGAATAAATAGGAAAATTATTCCAACACATACTAGGCACACTAGATTGCTTGTTGCGAGTCCTCGATCAGTACATCAGATGAGAGCAATCAAAATAGGTGTGCAAGTTAAAGCTTGAGTGCACATACTCTTGCACATCTCATCAAAATAAGTTGATGAGATAGATAAGTGGGCTTGAAAATTACTTAAGCTCAGTTGCGAGTCAAGCTTGAGTGCACATATTCTTGTCCATGAGCTCATGAGCTGGCTCGTGAGTTTTTTGCAAAAAATATCTAATAAATATAAAGAAATTATTACCCAAACCTCTCCTATAAATTAACATAATTAGTGAGAGCATCCTCTTATTTTTGAAATTACAAAAAACACTCCTTAAGTTTTCATTTCATTACAAAAACCTCTCATGATCTTTTCATTTCATTGCATTCATGAAGAAAAATACTCACTGGACACTTTATGCCGAGGGAGGGTGTTTTTGTGCATGGATATTATGAAATTAAAACTTCAGGGGAGATTTTTGTAATGAAATGAAAATTTTAGGAGAAGTTTTTGTAATTTTTAAAATAAGAGGGATGTTGTCAGTAATTTTGCAAAATTAGAGGGGAGGTCCCGGTAAATGTCCCTATAGATATATAATACAACTCATGAGCAAAAAGTTGTAAGCAGCTCCATACACTGACCACGAGCTCGAGCCTATAATTGTAAGCTCATCGAGATCGAGCCTGTATATGTGATTACTTGACAAAAGTATCCGGAGAATTCTCATTTCACTTTTAAGCCCGTGTCCTTGTATAATTTTCTTTATATTTTAAAGTTGGAAGGTGCTAGCGTTTGTTGTACATGAGTTTGTAGGGCACCTTGGTAAGAGCTTTACACTACCTCAAATGTGCTAATGCATTTATGGCTACCCTGGATACATCATTTATTCAAGATCAAAAGGCAGCATGAATTCATCGTCCAAAGAGTTGTGTTCTAGCATTTGAATGCCCGCGTGATTACATATGTGGACCATATGTGGACCATCTCTTACCATATGTGGACCATTTTAATCGTGTTGCCGTGCTACTTGCTGAAAAAATCAACAATTTCCGTCTCTTATGAAAAAATCATCCAGCTGTTTATTTTATTTATTCATCCTAATTATGGAGACCTCCCATGAGAGTTTACATAATTACAAGTTACACCTCTCCATCTTTTGAAATTACATTTATCTCCACCCCAAATTTGCCCAATTTACAAAAAAAAAATCACTTCCTTAAAAATATTGTTGAAAAATAATAAAATCAATCAAATTATTTTATGATATTTAAAATTAATGTAAAGTTATTAAAAAAATAATAAAATTAAAATATCATGAAACTATTTGTTATATTTTATCATTTTTCATTAAAAAATCACAATTTTTAATGTAACCATTATAAAGAAATAAAATTAAAATATAATGAAATAATATGACTGATGTTATCATTTTTCATTCATATTTCTAACCAAAGGGATTTTTTGTAAACTGCTAAAACTTGGAGGGGGAGATAAATGTAAGTTTGAAAGATAGAATGGTGCAACTTGTATTTATGCAAACTCCCGGGAGAGGCCCCGGCAATCAAACCTATCCGACCCCCCCCCCCCCCCCCCCCCAATAAAGATATGCATGTCAAACATAAATGGTATATACGCCTTCACCAATGATCAAAAATAAGGGGATATGAGTAATTAATACTAAATAAATTTCAAAAAAATGTAATGATGTACAATAAGAATTCAAAATTAATGTGAAACAAAATGCATTACGCCAAACAAAACACTTCAAAAAATAAGAAAAATGAAGCAACATGATCTTGTCCATTTCAAGTGAAAATGAATAGCATTCATTTGACGGTTCATATATGTTTCTGACTGATCCAAAAGGTAAACTAACCCCATTTTATTTTTTTAAATAAAAAAAGATCAAGTGAGAACACATCCATACCATGAAATGGACCTCCACATGAGGTCCCAAATGGAGAGGATCCTGCTCCAAAAATGAGTGGGGCAATATGATTAACTCGCTGGAAACAACAAAATTAAGTAGGCACGAACATCGGCATCCTGGTTTGGACGAAGCGAAAAATAACCTAGAAATATCCATCGATTAATCGTTCTCGAGTCTCGACCCAGAAAAGATCAATCCCCAACCTCATACTTTATTGGTCGGATACAAAATATACACATATGCATTAACTGCCACTTCTTAGAGAATAAAAAGGGTGCTGTTACTAGCAAACCCAATTTGGTTTCTAGCAAACCATTACTATTAGCAAACCGGCATTTTTCAAAATGGCTATTTGAAAACCATTTTGTTACTAGCAAACCAATATAAAAATTTTCGCGTATTTTTGAACTGCGTTTTATACGTATATTTTCATGAGAAGTGTTCAACATGAAAGTTGTAGATCTCGATGAGATCTACAACTTTCATGTTGAACATTTTTTGATTTAAAGCAATTTAGACCCCCGATTTGACCCTGAAAAAAAGTCATGCTGAAAATATGTACGAACACCCGGGATCGGCTTGACCTTTTTAGGAGGCCAAATCTAGCGCTTAAAAGGATTCAAAATAAAAAGTATTCAACATGAAAGTTGTAGTTCTCGACGAGATCTATAACTTTCATGTTGAACATTTTTTGATTTGAAGCAGTTTAGACCTCCGATTTGGGCCCCGAAAAAAGTCACGCCGAAAATCTGTACATACGACTCGTTCCGTGCGTGTCTTATTTCGGGCCCAAATTGGAAGCCTAAACGGCTTCAAATCAAAACCTGGTCAACATGAACGTTGTAGATCTCGAAGAGATCTACAACGTTAATGTTGAACATTTTTGATTTGAAGCAATTTAGACTTCCGATTTGACTACTGAAAAAAATCACGCCGAACATATGTACAGACACCAGGGATCGGCGTCACATTTTTCGGAGGCCAAATCGGGGCCTTAAACAGCTTCAAAATAAAAAGTGTTCAACATGAAAGTTGCAGATCTCGACGACATTTATAACTTTCATGTTGAACACTTTTTGATTTGAAACAGTTTAGACCTCCGATTTGGGCCCCGAAAAAAATCACGCCGAAAATTTGTACCGACGACACGTTCCATGCGTGTCTTTTTTCGGGCCCAAATTGGAAGCCTAAACGGCTTCAAATCAAAAAATGGTCAACGTGAAAGTTGTAGATCTCGATGAGATCTACAACTTTCATGTTTATCACTTTTTCAAATGAGAAACATTTGGGACGTAAAATTCAAAAATA
Organism: Platanthera guangdongensis; assembly: GCA_039583875.1. NCBI lineage: Eukaryota > Viridiplantae > Streptophyta > Magnoliopsida > Asparagales > Orchidaceae > Platanthera > Platanthera guangdongensis. The sequence goes on along the minus strand of CM077151.1, from coordinate 31,204,063 downwards.
CAAAAATAAAAAAAAACAAGATTGGTTTGCTAGTAGTAAATTTTGGGAAGAGAAAGAATTGAAAAAAATGGCTGAATCTGTTTTTTTTGCTGGTTTGCTAGAAACGAAAGTGGGTTTGCTAATAACAGCACCCAATAAAAAAGGCAGCCCGGTGCACAAAGCATCCCTATGCAATGAACGAGGCTCTCACAACAAGGGTGAAATGTAGACAAAACTTACCTTACATTTTTGCAAGAGACTGCTTCCAAGACTTGAATCTGTGACCTCAAGGCCAGAGGGCAACACCACAACCAGTGTTCAGAGAATAAAACGATTTTTTTAAAAAAAATCAAGCAAAACATAATAAATCTAATATATATATATAATATAAAAACAATCCCTTTAATTATTCAAATACTCCTCATTGAACCAATAAGGAATGGAATGGATCATTAAAAAAAACTTCACCAGAAGGATCAAAATCTGGAACAGCAGCTGAATGCTAAAATAAATATAAACAGAAGAGATAACAATTACAAAAGAAAATGGTTACCCTAAACCTGGGATCCAGAACTAAAACTTAATACAACAACTATAAGGTGATGGAAATGAAATGATTTTTTTCTTTCTTCCAGCTAGAAATTTGAATTTCTTCTACCTCCAAATCTCATGTTTAGATCGTCGTAAATGCGGCTAACCATCATGACACGGGGATCATCCCGTGGTATCGGCCTAGCCTGAAATTTAAAAAACAAAATATGAACAAAGAGTAGAAGTCTAAGAAAATATACTCATGAGAATCAACTAATAAATGAGAATGCAAAATTAATAAAGAACATAGGTGTTAAAGCAGAATCAAACTTAAAACTAATTTGTTCTAGGCGAAGGGCCTAGGATCCAAATTTAAGTGAACAAAGCCATGTGATTTGTGACGTGGAACGATATTATCTGTGTGTCCTCTCGCATGTAGGGCGATCCCAATATAACAAGAAAACTTTTTTGAAACCAAGTGGTGTGAGATATATATTAAATGCAGGGCCTGGGATATATATTAAATGCGCATAACTATTTTAATGAGCCATGGTGGAAAGTTCATTCAGCTTCGAAAACAAATTCAGTTTATGCTGTTTTGGGTCAAATCAACATTGTTTTTTTGGTTCACATAAGCAAAATTTAGAGATAATCAACATAGAGAAACACAGAACTAGAATTGCCACTTAGAATTGAGAACCATACAATCATGGTTATTAAACGTTTACGGGGTTTAAAAATAAGCCCCAAGTGTTGAAACAGTTGAGAAACACTTGTTATTATTTACAAGTTGCGTCATTTTGTGTTATTTCCCAACCGGGGGTAGTTTAGTCTTTTGGGTGTTTCTTTCTTGCTCTAGTATTTATTATGTAAGACTTTTTCATATTGGCATATTCGAATCAGAGTTTCAACATGGTATCAAAGCTAAAACCCTAGCCTCAAGTCGTCGCCCGCGTCTCCTCGCTCTGTTCCTCTCTACACTTGATTCGGTGCTTTCGATCAGCCGTTTTGCTCGCGTCCTTCCCCTTCTGATGCAGTCTCCAGGCAGCTTGGAAGCCGCCCCCGGCTGTTGAAGGGGTCGAAGCCGCCATCCTCTTCTGACGTCGCCGCTTCTTCTCTCTTTGATGTCGTTCTCTGCAGCAGGGGTTGACACCACTGCCTGATTCCGTGACTCCCGCATCCGTACAACCATGCACTCCCTCCTGTTGCCGCTCGTTCCAGTGGCTCCGCCTGATTCAACCTGCTCCAGTAGTTGCCGCTAGTTTTTTTAGCTCTTGTGCACTGCCTCTAGCGTGTGTGCTTGTTCTTTCTGTTCCCCAGCATGCCTCTTATTGTTGCCATGTTCCTGATCCCTACTTTTTTGCTTCTCCGGGATGTCTCCCTACTTGCTTGCTGATCTTTGGTGCCGGTCGATATGAGTGACTCTTCAGCCACGTCGCCGAGTGTGATTCAGCCTCAGATAAGTGACCCTCAGCAGTCCAATGGTCACTCTGACTCCATGAAGATTACCACGGTACCATTAGATGACACAAACCATATTGAATGGTCAAGGGCTGCTCAACATGTCATTCACAACCATCAAATGTTTGGTTATAATGATGGAACAGATAAGGAGCACCCCAAGACTGATCCCTCCTGGAAGCGGTGGGACTCCGAAAACTCTCTGGTCGTTTCCCGGCTTCTTCACTCTGTCTCTGAAGATCTATCGGAGTTACAAGTTGATAGACTCCGCATTCGAGATTTGGACCCGCGCCCGTGAAACATACCCTCAGTGTTAGTGCTCCTCTTGATCGCTCTGCTCTAACCAGCGTTGATCGTGGTCATGCTCTCAGTCTTGGCTTGTCTGCCCCTACTTGTGATTATTGTGGTCGCAAAGGCCACACTCAGGAGGTGTGCTACAAACTTCACCCACATCTTGCCCCTCGTGGTCGTGGACGTGGTCGAGGATCAAGGCGTGAGGGCCAACGCCAGGGTAGCCCGAAGCAGATGCTGCTGCTTACTCTACAGATGTCTACAACGAGACATCCAGTGATGTTTCTGGCCAGTTCACTGCTCATGAATTGGATGCTTTCCGCCGCCTGCTCCACTATCAGCATGTCCCCGAGTGCTCCTGCTTCTCTTGCTTCCATTGTTATGTCGAGTGCTCGTGTGTCCACTACCTCGTATTCTGAGTGGGTGATTGATTTTGGTGCCACCCACCATATGATCGATTCCTCTTCAGGTTTTCTCCCTTATACTCCTTTGTCTGGTAAGGCCAAAATCATTTCTGTTAATGGCATTTTGTCTCTCATTGTTGACAAAGGTCATATTTCATGTTCTTTGACTATCTCACTTCCTTCAGTTCTTCATGTTCTCTCTTTCCACGCAATTTACTTTCCATCAGTAATATTACTAGATCTCTTAACTGCTCTGTAACGTTTTTCCTGATACTTGTGTATTTCAGAAACTGGGTACGAAGCGGAACATTGACAGTGGTAGGAACCCCGGTGGTCTGTATTAGTTGGATCTTCAGCTTCCCTCTCAGGCTTTATCCTGCGTTAATGTTACCTTTGATGATGTTCGCCGCTGGCACCTGCGCCTTGGACATCCGTCTCCTACTTATCTCCAAAAATTATTTCCTGTTTTTTTACCATTTTTTACAAACTTTGTATGTGATGTACGTGATATCTCTAAACATGTGAGACGTAATTCATCACATATATCTTCACCCAGTACTACCACATTTGTAATTCATTATCTAATTTTCGTTGGTTTGTCGCTTTTATTGATTATTTTTCATGCACAATTTGGATGTATTTATTAAAAAAAAGTGAGGCTTTCTCTTGTTTTCAGATTTTCAATAAAATGGTCCAGACCCAATTTAAGGGTTTTATTCGTGTCCTAAGTAATAATGAAGGGAATATGACGATCGTGGAGCGTTTGACTCATATCCTACTAGTCATGGTATCATCCATCAGACTACTTGTCCACACCTAAACCCAAAATGGAGTAGCCGAACGAAAAAAACATCTTTTGTATGTTTCTCGTTGCCTTTCTTGCTACGATGCACCTTCCCAAATCGTATTGGGGCAATGCTGTCCTTACCGCTGCCCACCTTATCAACCGGCTCTCATCACGTGTTATTGGATATACTACTCCCCAAACTCGGCTCTCTACCATGACTGTTGTTTACACTTCCCATCTGCTACCCCGTGTCTTTGGATGTGTATGTTTTGTGTATATCTATTTGTCTCATTGTGACAAACTGGACCCTCGGGCTTATCGTTGTGCGTTCCTTGAATATTCCACCACAACAAAAGGGTATCGGTGCTACGATCCCCCTTCCAGGCGTATGTTTTGCACTATGGATGTTATTTTCCGGAAAGGGGAATCATATTTTTTGTCATCGATTCACTCTCTTCGTCAAGAGGAGAGTAGTGATGATACTGATATTCCTCTTCCACTTCTTCCACCACAGCCACCGCAACTACCTCCACCACAGGAACCAGGTCCTCCTATCTCGGTTTCTCTACATGATTCTCCAATCTCTTCTTTTCCTCACGTATATCATCGACGTTCCTCAGGTATACATGGTACTAAAGCTCCACCTCTACCAGTGTCTACTTCTTCCTCAGATCCTGATTACGTTGATCTGCATGTTCCTCTTGCATTGTTGAAAGGTAAGATTTTATGTACTAAACACCATATTTCTAATCATGTGGCTTACCACCATCTTACCTCGACCCATCAGGCCTTTGTCTCTTCACTTTCCTCGGCTGTTATTCATAAGACATGACATGAAGCTTTGGGTATCCCGGCATGAACTCAGACTATGAAGGAGGAAATGTCTGCTTTGGACATGAACCATACCTAGGATGTCTCTCCCCTTCCTCCTGGCAAGAAAACTATTGGCTCGAGGTGGGTGTTTTCTGTCAAACAGAACCAATAGGGTAAGGTTGAACGGTACAAGGCACGACTGGTTGCCCAGGGATACACCCAGACTCAGAGAGTTGACTACAAGGAGACTTTCTCTCTTGTAGTTAAGATGGACTCTATTTGGGTGTTGTTCTCATGTGCGGCTTGCACGAACTGGGATCTTCACCAACTGGATGTTAAGAATGTGTTCTTCCATGGTGAGCTTGATAAAGAGGTAATATATACATGAAATTCTCTCCTGGGTTTGTGAAAAAGGGAGATGAAGGTCTTGTCTGCCGTCTAAGGAGATTTTTATATAGTTTACTAGAGCATGGTTTGGCAGATTCCTTACGGTTATGCTCAAATTTGGGTACAAGCAGGCGCAGTCTGATCATACTATGTTTATTCGGAGACGTGATCAGAAGATTGTGGTTCTTATTGTCTATGTGGATGACATTGTGATCACTGGCAATGATATAAAAGAGATTGTGAATCTCAAGTCTCTCTTATCTGCTGAGTTTGAGGTGAAATACATCGGAAGATTACAATACTTCCTGGGTATTGAGGTAACTAAATTCGATCAAGGTATTTTTATATCTCGGCAAAAGTACATACTAGATCTGTTGCAGGAGACCAGGATGCTTGATTGTGTTCCTATAAACACCACTATGGAAGAAAATCATAGAATTAGGGAAGATTGTGACAACCATCTGGCAGATGCCTCGCGCTACCAGAGATTAGTTGTAAAACGTATCTCACACTCGTCCTGATATTACTAATGCAGCCGACATTCTGAGTTAGGGGTGCAAGTTGAGTTGAGCCGGCTCGAAAGCTCGATGAGCCGTCTCGAGCTCAAGCCTGTGGAGCTCGAGCTCGGTTATGAGTCAAGCTCGAGCTCAGATATTATTGTTCATGAGCTTGTGAGCCGGCTCGTGAGCATTTTATTCCTATATTTAAAAAAATATATATAAGAAAATCAGGCTCATGAGCTAAAAAGCTCATGAGCAGCTCGAGCTCAACTCGAGCTCGCGATCTCGAAGCTCGAGCTCGAGCTCAATAAGCAGACATTGAACTCGAGCTCGAGCCAAGACAAAATGAGCTCGGAGATCTCGAGCTCGATCTCGAGCTCGAAATGATTAGCTCGAGCTTGGAAATTTTGCCAAGCTCGACTCGTTTGCACCCCTATTCTGAGTAGATACATGCATGCTCTCAGGATCAGACATCAAGAGGCAGCATACCGTGTGTTACAATATTTGAAGAAAGCCCTTGGTTGTGGTCTTCTGTTCTCCAAGAACGACCACTTGAAGATTGAAATTTTCACTGATGTTGATTGGGCAGGATGTCGCGATAATCGAAAAATCCACAACGGGTTATTGTTCCTTCGTTGGAGGAAACCTTGTGACATGACGTAGTAAGAAACAGAATGTGGTGGTCAGATCAAGTGTTGAGGCAAAATACCGTGATCTGTCACAAGACGTGTGCGCGGGTCTATGGTTGTGTACCGTTTTACATGACTTGGGGTTTTCCGCGACTTCTCATTTTTCCTTGTTTTGCGACAACAAGAGAGCGATTAGTATAGCTCATAATCCAGTTCAACATGACAGGACAAAACATGTTGAGGTTGATCGACACTTTATCAAAGATCACTTGGATAAAAAAACAGTGGTTACCCCATTCGTCCACCCTAAAAATCAACTGGCAGATGTGTTCACTAAAAGCTTGGGAAGTGATGCATTTATTGATGGCATCAAAAAACTTGGAATGACCAACATCTTCCGCTCGACTTGAGGGGGAGAGTTGAGTCACTTATTATTATTTAAAAGCCGCGTCATTTTGTGTTATATCTCAACTGGGGGTAGTTTAGTATTTTGGGTGTTTCTTTCTTGCTCTAGTATTTATTATGTAAGACTTTTTCATATTGGCATATACGAATCAGAGTTTCAACTGAAACCTGATTTATCTGTGAAAAATTATGTGTTTACAATATGTATTCCCATCATTCTACCAGGTTCAGCAGAACCCTGGTACAATATCAAGAGTGAAAGCAAACTTTGGTAAGCCATTGAATATGATGCAACCATAATTTTTTCTTCGATGTTAGAGCTACCCACAATATCCCATATCAGTGTTATAGCTCCAAAAATGAAAAGTCCTACCCACAATATCCCATATCAGTGTTATAGCTCCAAAAAGCCAATGGCATGTTGTACATATAAATGTATGTTGACTAAGGGACTGTTTTACAAATGTAGATCCAAATGTATGAATTTTCAATGTATTAGTGGTGAGTTCTTGAGTAGCAGAGTAGTAGAGAGTAGCACCAAAGGTGGGTGGAGTTATGATATTTTTTGTATAAATTATTACCATGTATGATTAGTTTTCTGAGATGTATATTTACATTCAACAATATTAAGAATGGATCATTAGATTAACTTCAACATGTTATGTATTACGCTCGCACATTCGCTCAAGCGTACCCCCTCGTCGGAATTCATGGAGCGCACATATGGAAGCCGCCGTGATAAATATATATAAAAACTTGTAATTAATTAGTTAGTATTAATTAATATTAATTAATGGTATTATGTATGCCCTCCCTCATATATATAAGGGGGAGAGGTATGAGGTTTTGGAGGTATCCGTGTGGATGAGTGGATCATAAGTGTATGGGCTCTCTCTCTTCCTCCCCCCCCCCCCCCTTGAGACTCTCCTCTCCACCTCTCGCGTATGTATTTCTTATGAATCCAATAAAATGTTTGTGGTTTTGAGTTGCACAATCTCTCTTGTGTGCATCACATTGAGTGGATCACTCATCAAGATTCTGTTTCTAACATTATGTTACATAGAGTATATCAAATTTACTACTTCCACTCCACATCCTACCACTTCATCATGAGCCAAAACTCAGATTATGCCAATTGGATTCAACATGACACCCCTATGCATGACATGCATATATTACATGATAAGGTAATCACCAACATTAAGAAGCCATAAGGCAAGAAAATGTAAACATGTAGTATCTTCAGGGAAGAATTTTTTTGAAAATCCTTGGGTATCAATTATGTACTCAGCTTGTGCTTTCCAAAATTAAACAATTTAGAGAAAATTTTTTAAAAGCAGAGCATTTAGCTTTAATTGGCTGAAATTATGTCCTTTCATAATAGAATTACATAAAAGATCTTGAAAAATATAATGAATAGATGACAGCATACTTCAAAAAATAGCAGGAAAATGAAATAGGAGCACTAATAACATGTGCCGCAAGCTTTACAATTAAAAACCAAAAAAACAGCTTGAAAGATCCATTTTAAGATGAAGAGAGCGCCAACTCAAAGCAATCTTTTCTTAAAAAACAATAAAAAATCACAAATCAGTCAACTTTGCGGCCAAGGACAGTCAAATCACTCACCAACTTAAATGAAAACAAGCAAATAGCATTACCATTAATCCTTTATGATAGGCCTCTACGGCAGGAAAAGACGCGTTAACTTTGCGGCTTTGCAACATATCCCATATATAGTTGGCGTTGACATAATCACCCTGTGCACACATCAACAAATCAAATTTGACAAAAATTTCAAGCAATAAATTGAGGATAGAATTGGTGAAAAAGGATGCAACAAGACATGATACTTTAGAGTTGCCAATAGTCCAAAGCAGAAGAATTATTGACGTCTCTACTAGCAAAAAAGTAGCCTTAAATTTCCCATGTGAAGCCAAACCACCAAAATAGAGTTACCGACTTACCGCCCATCATATTACTCTACCTTTAATATCATCATTGGCATAACTACACAATTCTTTATGAGAAACGGATGACACATGCATGCTTATGGAATCACATATTTTCCAAGGCCTTGTTTAAGATCACCACTCCAAACGGCACGGCATGTGATGCATCAAGAGCTTGATGAGGTAAATCCTGCCTTTAAGTTTTGATAATAACATTTAAGCGTTCCTTACGAATTTATTAAGAAAGATTATCCCAAAAATGAAAATGAGCAAGTGACAGTACAAACGTCGAGGATCCGACCATTTGGAAATTTTACGTCATATCTCTTTACTTTATGTTTAAGGCTTTCGTGAAGCTCGGAATTTATTTACCAAATTTATGATTTTGATTTATGCAGCTTAAATGGGGTTTATGCACACATGTGTCTATACACACATATAACGTATATAAGCTAATAAAAATACTTGATATATCGAGTGAAAAGAATCAAGTGACAAGATATGCCAAAAGTTAAATTTATCTTTAACTTTGACCAATGAAGAAAGATGAAGATAAGCCTAAAGATATGCCAAAAGTATGAAAGTAACTCAAAATTAAGTAATGATCAAATTACCAAGTTAGTATGAAAATCATTCTTGTTAATACCTATTCATATATATTGGTATATACCAAAAGGAAGATAAAGTAGTTTAGTTACATTGTCTACTTACGTGCTTTTATAGCACGCTCACATCTAATTCGATCCATGCCTATCATCTATCAAGGAGTCTGGTCAGGACAACTGGATCAAATCCTTCATGCACATTATCTTTGGTCCAGGGATATCATCTAGCATGGAGTTTGATCAAGACATCTAAATAAAATGAAGAATTTCATTTTGATACATTCTTATTTTTTATACTGATATTGTTTGCTAACCTTGTTTTCTTGGTAAGTAGTTAAATAAGGTAAGAATTCACTTATTCTATTGACTAATCATGTATAAAATTAACTGTTTTAGGTGAAGGATGAAGTGGTGGTTGGTGACAGTAAGAAGCAGGTAGAGGAGAAGAAACAAATCCAGATGGAGAGGAGGTACTGACTATGCGTGGAGGTGATCACATCAGTTTTTGAAGTACTTGACGCACACCAGGAGAAATGCAGGGACCCGAACTGCAAGCACAAAGGCTTTCACTTTTACTTTAAGTAGATATATGTCGTTTAGTGTACCTATAGGTATATATTGGATGCTGGTCAGTCTGCTGTAGTAGCATGTGATACATCTATTCATGTGCCCTCATTTTGTGTTTATATCTAGAGTATTTTGTTTAAAGTTTTGCGTTTTAAAATAATGAAATGAGTTCTGTTTTTTATTGTATTTATCATTTAGTATTGTCATATAATGAATGCTTCTTTATGATTCAAGCCAAAAGTTCTTATCTTCCGTCTCTGATGATGCATAAGTTGTAAAAGTTTAATTGTAGAGGCTGCCGAAAAAGGGGACGTTACCCGACACACCACTGTCATATTGCGCTCAATCAACGCCACAATGCCCTATCAGCAATTTCAAAATCGGCACCAAACTAGGGTTTGATAGGCAAAAACTCGTAACGTGCCCAAAAAACACCTAACGCCAGAAGATGGATGCCTGATAGCGCTCCAGGCTCGATAACCATCAAAGGTCACAACACTGGTGTCGCTCCTCCAAATGGGGCGAGAAATAGAAAATGATGAAAATGGTAGCTGACCATTAAGGATGGAACATTTTAATGTCGGACTTCTTTTTTCCTATAACATGATCCCTAAACTTACTCAAACGTGATTAATACAATCATGTTAAACATCATGTTAAATCTTCAGTGAGGCTATACAAATCAGGCATTTCTTTGGGTCATGAAAGGTCACTTCTAACCACCATTATGGGAATTTTCACACACCATTATTAAAACACCCCACATATTCACACACCATGATAGGCATTTTCTCCGTTGAAAATACTTTGCAGGTAATGGTTTTTTTTACTTACCTCATCTCTTGCAGCTGCAATGAGAAGCTCACTGCCCAGCTTGGAATTCAAGAAGAAACCTCTAGCATTCATTTCTTCCTGCCAGAAGTAGACGATGATAATAGTTAGTAATGCTCTTAGTGACTAAGTTATCATCAAAGCAAGAGAAGGCTCACAAGAAAACCAAAAGCAAGTTTCATCCTTTCTGGTTTCGGCTCCAGCATCACCCCTTCTATTATAGTCTAAACAACGACAAAATGTTAGCAAAATTAGCATGTACAACGAGGGAAAGGAATAGCGAGATTAAAAACAGACAGATGAGCTTAAAAGTATTATAGCAATTGTAGTAGGATCCAAAGTCTGCTTAAAAAGAACAACACTTTCCCAGCTCATGAGTGATGAAATCCTTGAGCTGTTTATTGCAATTAGCATTTGTGGAGACGATGAACTAGTCAAAGAAACCGAAAATAAACTCCAAATCATGGTTTTAAGTTTCAATGTTTAGGTGGTTTATTATCCATTTTGGTTGAAAATAATTAATATATTTCCCGTTTTTGATTGGTTTCAAGGGTTTCCGAGAAAACTCCAAAATTTTCGTGAAGTTTCCATGGAGTATTAAAAAAGAAAAAAATAAAGAACAAGAAGTTGTTCCACAAATTAGTAAATAGCAATGTAACTGTAGAGAAATAGTACACAGCAGAATAATATTTTTGTAAGAAGAGGGAAACAGGAGAGAGAAAATCGTCTGTAATTGTATGTATTATCAAATTATAGGAATACATACACTTATATAGAGATAGATAAAGAGAAAGATCTACATTTACAATGTGGGACTAAAGTAGCTATACGTGGGCCTATACACATGGGCCTCCCAAATGGGCTAATTCTATTTTATCTTTAACACTCCCCCGCAAGCTGGAGCGTACAAGTCATAAGCGCCAAGCTTGGATAAAAACTGATAGTACAAAATCCGTGAGAGAGCCTTGGTGAAAATATCAGCAATTTGACTGGAGGTCGAGACATGATCCAATAATATCTTCTTTGACTGAACCTTTTCTCGAACGAAGTGACGGTCAACTTCAATATGCTTTGTGCGCTCATGGAACACTGGATTCTTGGCAATATGTATGACAGCTTGACTATCACAGAGCAGGGTAGCAGGAGAGGAGAGTGTGAGACCCATATCACTGAGGAGGCCCTCTAGCCAGGTGACCTCGGATACGACCGCTGTCATTGCGCGATATTCAGCCTCAGCAGACGAGCGAGCAATAATAGTCTGTTTATTGCTACGCCAGGTAATAAGATGTCCACCGAGATAGGTGCAAAAACCAGTGGTGGAATGTCTATCATCAAGAGACCCTGCGTAGTCCGCATCAGAGTACGCAACAAGAGATAAAGAAGACGATGACTTATAAACAAGTCCTTGTCCAGGAGCCTTCTTTAAATATCCGAGGATCCGCTCGACGGCTCGGAGATGAGAAGTCCGAGGAGTATGCATGAATCGGCTTACCACTCCAACAGCGAATGAGATGTCAGGCCGCATAACTGTGAGGTAGATTAATTTCCCCACCAAACATCTATAGTACTATGGATTGGTCAGAACAGGGTCATTCCCAGAGTTTTGATTCGACAGCTGATGATTCATGTCCATCGGAGTATCTATAGGTTTGCATCACGAGTAGTCCGCACTTTGTAGAAGATCTATGCAGTACTTCCGCTGAGATAAGACTAGTTCATCAGGTCTTCTTGCAACCTCAAGTCCAAGAAAGTATCGCAGATTGCCCAGATCTTTTGTCTGAAAGACGAAGTTAAGATATTATTTGATTTTCTGTATCCCGATAGTGTCGTTTCCCGTAATCAGAATGTCATCAACATAGACAAGAAAAAGAACTGTCCTTGTTGCTTGATGACGAGTAAAGAGAGAGAAATCTGCAGAACTCCGGGGGAATCCCATCTCGCGAACCACCTTCCTGAACTTATCAAACCAAACGCAAGGGGATTGCTTGAGACCATATATAGACTTCCGGAGAAGACATATACGAGACTCACCCGTGGTCTCAAACCCAAGTAGCTCGTGTATATACACACTCTCCTGAAGATCATCATTGAGAAAGACATTTTTGATATCCAATTGATGAAGGGGCCATTGGCGGTGCACAGCAAGAGAGATCATAACCCGTACAGTACTCAGTTTTACCACCGGAGAGAACGTTTCGTCGTAATCGAGGTCATGTTGCTGAGTGAAGCCCCGAGCCACCAGACGGGCTTTGAGACGATAACCTGTTCCATCAGGAGCATGTTTGATTGTAAAGACCCATTGCAGCTAACACAAGATTAACCAGAAGGGAGAGGAACAAGGTCCCAAGTCTGGTTAGCCCATAGAGTTGTCATCTCGTCCTCCATGGCCGCACGCCAACCCGGATGTTGTAGAGCATCCTGCAAGGAGTTAGGAAGGAAAATAGTGGAAAGAGAGAGAGAAAAAGTGTGAAGAGGTGGAGAGAGGAGATGTAGGGATACATAGTTTCCCATGGGATGAGCCGTAGAGGGTGTTGCTTGAACATCAAGGCGCAGAAGAGCATAGGTAGTAGGGGGCTGCTGGCGGGCTGCAATCCTAGACGAGCGGCGAGTGTAGACACGGGTAGGTGGAGGAGGGAGAGGTGGTGAAGTTGCTACTGGAGGAGCAAAAGAAGTGGGAGGCAGAGAGGTGACAGGAACAACCGGACGAGGAATTATGGGTTGAGGTGGTAGAGTGGAGGTGTGAGAGAAGAAGCTTTTATCTTCAGCAAAGGTAACATCCGCGGAGATGAGCACCTTGTTGATTGTGGGAGAGTAGCAAACATACCCCTTTTGGGTACGAGAGTAACCTACAAATACACGTTTGGTGGCTCGGGCGGCAAGTTTGTCACTTGGTGGTCCGAGAGAGTGAACATAACGGGCACATCCAAATGTGCAAGGCGTAAGAGAAAACGGGAACTTGGAAGGAAACAGGAGATTGAAGGGAGAAGCAAAGTTAAGAACGGAGGAGGGCATACGGTTAATGAGATAGCAAGCAGTAGAGACAACAAAGTTCCAATATTCAGCGGGAACCTGCATTTGAAGCATGAGTGACCGAGTGACATCAAGGATATGATGATTCTTCCGCTCGGCCGCACCATTCTGCTGGGGTGTGTACGCACACAAAGTTTGATGAATTATCCCAAAGTCGGTGCATAGGTTGGAGAAGCTGCGACTAGTGTATTCACGAGCGTTGTCAGTACGAAGCGTTTGTACGATAGTAGAAAATTGCGTACGTATTTCAATAATAAACGCACGGAAAACAGAAGTTAGTTCAGTACGATCACGAAGTAAATAAAGTCATGTGAGGCGTGAATAGTCATCAATGAAGATTACAAAGTAGAGATAACCAAAAAGACTGGATACTACTCCGGTCACATACAGGAGGGAAAGAAGTACGATGTTGCTTGCCAAAGATACATGACTCGCAAGAAAATTCCTGTAAAGAGACATCAGGAAGAGCCTTCTTGAAAATCTGAAGAGGAGCATGTCCAAGACAACGATGCCAGTTGACGGAGGTTACAACAGAGAGTGAAATGGCAAGAGCGTCCAGGAGATAAAGCCCGTTTGACAGCCGTCCTCTACCAATGATAGTCTGTGTTCGACATTCCTGCATGACAAAAGAAGAGGGAGAAAAGATCAGACATCAATCAAGATCTTGAGCAAGCCTACTAACAGACAGTAGGTTGAAGGGAGATCCCGGAACATGAAGGACCGAGGTTAAGGAGAGAGTAGGAGTAAGTTGCAGATCAGCAGCTCCAGACACATGAGTAGTATCGTCATTGGCCACAGTGATAAACTTGGGATACTCAGTGTGCATGTACTGAGGAAGTTTCTGAGAGGTAATATGATGGGTGGCCCCAGAGTCTAGGATCCACTGAGAGCTGTAGGAGAGACAGGAGATACCTTCATTAGAGAATGAAGCAATCGAGCCAGAGGAACGGTTGACCATGCCTTGAAGCTGCAGTATTTATAGGCGGAGGTCATTGATATCCTTCTGAGCAGTAGAAGAGGGGTCGGCGGGAGAGGGGTCGGCGGGAGAGGGGCTCGCAAGAACAGGAGCAGCAGCAACAACAGGAGCGGAGAGATGAGGAGGCAAACCATGTTTGTGATAGCAGGTAGCTTCAAGGTGGTCATCACGACCGCAGTAAGTACACTTAAGAGTAGAACGACCACCACGTCCCCGACCACGAGACGTGAAGCGGCCTCCCCGAGAAGAAGATCCTCGACAAGACGAAGCAGGAGTAGGGAGTAGGGGCTGCTGGAGCAAAGCAGAAGAAAAAGTGACTGGAGCCTCGGGAGGAGGTGTAACCTTAAGCACCAATGAGCAATCATCAGACAGAGAGGGTGTTGTAGGAGAAGAGAGAATCTGGGCCCGAATGCTGTGAAGATGACTAGGAACACGAGTCATCATCATAACGATCCCAACAGCCTCCTTCTGTGCCCGTTGAGTAGCAAGGTCTGCAGATGGAGGTTGGTGATGTATCCAGGCCTCTACCAGGGTTCTGGTCTTGGGAACAAAGTTAAGTCGTCAGTGGTGTCAGGGTCCAGTGACTGAAGAGCAGAGATGATGTCGAAGAGGTGTTGTAAGCTATCCCGGCCAGAGTAGAGGGAGTGCAGCTCATCCCACATTTCATTAGTTGTTTTGTAATACATTGACATCCGGTAAGACTGTGTCCATAGAGTTGAGCAACAAAGATTGGACTCGGCCGTCATCGCGGAGCCAATCATCAGAGGGATCAGCAGGTTTGACCCGAGTAAGGTGATGGAGTAAACCCTTAGTTTGCAGAACACGTCGAACAGAATGAGCCTATTCGACATAGTTAGCCTTTCCGCTGAGAGAGATAGTGGTGATGCGAAGTTCATCACGGACCTCGGAAGGCAAGGTAGCAGCACGAGCGGGCAGGGAGGAGGTAGCTGTAGTTGAATCACTGGATGGCATGGCGGATAGCAACAGCGGACCGAAGCAGCGGACTGAAGCAGCTGGCAGCGGACTGAAGCGGAGCCCGCAAGAAAAAGAGGCGGCAGCGAACTGAAGCAGACCGCAAGAAGGAGAGGGCGAGCAAGAACCCGGATTCTTGGAGCAGGTCGCGGCGACTAGGGCAGGTCGCGGCGAGCAGATCGCAGTGACAAACAGATCGCTAGCGACGAAGAAGAAGGTCGCAGCGACAAGGAGAAGAGCCCGACAAGGCGCGAGTTAATATAGGTCGTGGCAGACTGGAGCAGTCAGTAAGAAGAGAAGGTTCACAACGGACTGGAGGAGGAACCCGCAACGAACTGAAGCAAGAGCTCGCAGCGAACTGGATCTCGCGAAAAAGAGAATGGTCGCGGCGGACTAAGAAGACGATCCGCGAGTAGAGAGCTCGCAGCGGTTGGGGCAGTCCGCGACAGGTTATATCAGCAGGGTGCGAGCGAGGAGAGAGCTCGGACCGGACCGGAGAAGAAGCATGCAGCGTACTGCAGCAAGAGCTGGCAGCGGATTGGGGAGGAGTAGCGGGCAGCGGACTGGGGAGACAGAGCGAGAAGGAGCTCGCAACAGCGTACTAAGAGGAGAGTCCGCGAGAAGGGAACTCGCAGCGGACTGAAGAATAATAGTTTTTAAGCAGGGAATAAGTGGACCCCACGGGACAGAGAAAGGAGGCTATAAGAAGCCCGAGGAGGAGGGTGGAACCACAGAGAGAAGAGGAAGCGGACCCAGAAAGGAACGACCGCAGGAGCCAGGTGGCTAAGGGAGCGGATAGAAAACGCAGGCCGCGGACAGAATCGCAGGCCGCGGGCGAGTAGGGGTAGACGAATAGAAGTCGGAGTCCGCAGGCCGCTGGCGATTAAGGTAGGCAGATAGAAGGTTGGAGTCCGCGGGAGGGGACGAATTCCTCTGATACCATGTAAGAAGAGAGAAACAGGAGAGAGAAAATCGGTCGTAATTGTATATATTATCAAAGTATATGAATACTACACTTATATAGAGGTAGATAGAGAGAGATATATCTACATTTACAATGTGCGACTAAAGTAGCTATACATGGGCCAATACACATTGGCCTCCCAAATGTGTTAATTATATTTTATCTTTAACAATTTTATTGCTTTCACTATTTAATCATAATACAAGAATTTGAGAAAAGTGTCGGTATAATGGGATTGGTAAGACATAGGTGAGGCCATCAAAAATCTGATCGACAGCGGGTACTTGTCTCAAACCAAGTTTGTGAAGTTGGAACTTTTTCCTGATGAAATGACAATCAACTTCGATATGCTTGGTACTTTCATGAAAAATGAGATTCATAGCGATATGATGATAGCTTGCTAACACAGTAAAGAACGGTCGGAGAGGGAAGTTTCACACTAGAATCAGTAAGAAGCATTTCTAATCACGTGAGTTTAGAAAAAATAGAAGCCATTGAAATTTACTTGGCCTCTGCAAAAGAGCTTGTCACCACCATTTACTTCTTTCTTCGTCAGGTGACCAGGTGTCCTCCAAAATATATGCAGTAGTCACTCGTAGACCAACGATAATCGAGACAATTGGCATAGTTTGCATCTGAGTAGACAATTAATGATAAAGAAGAGGAGGGCTTATATAAATGCCCTTGTCCTTGAGCATTCTTCAGATATCAAAGGATTCGTTCGACAGCCTAAAGGTGGGACATCTGAGGAGCATTCATGAAGCGGTTGATCACCCCAACAACAAAGAATATATTGGGTCATGTGACAATCAGATAGATGAGCTTGTCAATAAGACGACGATGGTACTCTGGATTAGGAAGAAGCAGAACAGAGTCGGATACATGAGCACAGAGCTTGTGGTTGACATCCATTGGCGTGTCAGCGGGCTTGCATCCTAAGTAGTATGCATCATAAATAAGGTCGATACAACACTTCCGTTGAGACAAGATGGAGTTCATTGGGTCGACAAGCTACCTCAATACCCAAAAAATATTAGAGGTGACATAAATCTTTGATCTGGAAATGTGAGGTCAAGTGTTTCTTGATCACGGAGATACCATGCATGCAGAGCAGTGACGAGTAAATAAGGAGAAGCCTGCCAAGCTCTGAGTGATGCCAAAAACTCGAATAACCTGACTGAACTTATCAAATAGAGTCTGAGGAGACTGCTTGAGGACATAAGAGACCTCGTTAGGCGGCAAACAAGAGACTCCGCCTTGATTTCATAACCAGGAGGTTGTAGCATGTAACACCCCGGTCTACCGTGGGTGGCCACAGGTCTGCAGACCAGTGAGCCCAACCCATTTCCACGGATCTAATTGGCCGCAATCGCTAATTCCAATGGCGGGTTGTTGAGGCTGGGGCTTGAACCTCATACCTCCTAGATATGGGAGATCTAAACTGATTTTCATCACCAATTGAGTTGCATTGGTGATAAGGGCCATTTTAGAGCTCTCTTATGTAGGAGGTATGGGGTTCAAGCCCCAACCGTAACAACCCACCATTGGTATTAGCAGTTGCAGCCAATCAAATCCGTGGAGATGGATTGGGGTCGCTAGTCTACAGACCTGTAGCGCACCCATAGTAGACTAGGGTGTTACACTGCATGTAGACAGTCTCAGCGAGATCATCATTAAGGCATTCTTGATGATGCAACTGCCGATGACAATGGTAAGTAAGGAGATCAAGACCCATATGGTACTCAGCTTAGCAACATGAGAGAACGTCTCTTTTATAGTTGAGTCCATATTGTTGAGTGAAACCATGAGCCACAAAATGAGCTTTGAGGTGCTCAACAGTCCCATCAGGGCAATGTTTCATAGTGAAGATCCATCTGCATCCCACATGGGATTGCCCTGGAGAAAGGAGGACAAGGTATCAGGTATGATTCGCCCAGTGGGTACCATTTTCTCATCCATTGCGGCCCTCCACTCCAGATGCTCAAGAGCTTCCTATACGGAAGAATGGGTGGAAATAAAAGATGAGAAAGTGGCAAACTTGTGAAGGTTTAGAGATAAGCAGAGTAAGAAGACATAATGAGAGAGAGGGTGTGGTTGTCAAATCTAATGTTGAAACTGAATTCAGATTAATGGCCCATGGAATCTATGAAGGATTGTGGCTTCAGACTATTAAGAGAAACCTTGGCCATGAAAAAAATGAGTCAATCAAACCATATTGTGATAGCAAGACGTACATTAACATTTCTCATAACCTTATTCAACACGATCCACCAAACACATTGATGATTGAAATCATCAGACACTTCATTAAAGAAAACATAGTGAGAGAAATTGTATGCACTTCATTCGTCTTGTTTGAACAACAACTGGTAGATATCCTCACTAGAGGATCGAGAGTAAGTGCACTTGGAAGGATCATTACCAAGTTGGGTATGGTCAGCATTATATGTCCAACATGAGAGGGGGTGTTAGCATTTATTACTTATTATTTCATGTACTTTCTATTTTCATGTATTTTTCTCCACTCCTATACATAGGTGTATGACCCCTTATTAATCAATCAAGTAATAGTAGAAATCGGAATTTTTTTATTTTCTCATACCCTAAACCGGGAACTACATACACATATATAGGTACATAAGCACGTGACATATCACGTGGAATACATAATATCAATACGAAATAAAGGTGAGTATTCAACTCTCCCCCTCAAGTTGGGAATATATATCGATCATTCCCAACTTGTCAGTATTGTTCTTAAAGTTGTCGATGCATAGCCCTTTGGTGAAAACATCGACAAACTGATCAAATGAGCTCACAAATGGATTGCAGATATTCCCCTTGTCGATGTGGTCTTTGATGAAGTGTCTATCAACTTCCACATGTTTGGTCCTGTCATGTTGAACTGAATTGTGTGCAATGCTGATGGTTGTCTTATTGTCACAGTAGATAGTAATAGGTTTGTTCACCTGAAGGCCCAAACCCTGGAGAATGGTTCTCAACCACAGTCCCTCACAAACACCTTGAGTCATAGCTCTGTATTCTGCTTCAGCACTTGAGCGAGCAACCACGTTCTGTTTCTTACTCTTTCATGAAACCAGGTTGCCTCCCACAAATGTGCAGTACCCCGTGGTTGACTTTCTATCATCTTGACTACCAGCCCAATCAACATCAGTAAATACCTCAACCTCTAACGACTGATTAGCCTTGAACAGAATCTCACGCCCTGGTGTGTTTTTGAGATATCGCGACACTCTAAAGGCAGTCTGCTGATGACATAACGTAGGGGAGTACATATACCGGCTTAGGACACCCACCGCATACGTGATATCCGGGCGAGTATGAGACAGATATATGAGCCTCCCAACCAGTTGTTGGTATTTTGAGGCGTTCGCTTTCTCCCCACTAATATCTGCATCAATCTTATGATTAGCCTCAATTGGAGTGTCAACAAGAGCACACTCAAGCATCCCAGTCTCCTCCAGAAGATCAAGAGTATACATTCTTTGGGAAATGAAGTTCCCCTGTCGGGACCTTGCAACTTCAATTCCCAAAAAATATTTCAGCTTTCCCAGATCCTTGACTTCAAATTCTTCTCCCAGTTGTTTTTTCAAGTATTTGATCTCATCCAAGTCATCTCCGGTAATGATGATGTCGTTCACGTACACAATAAGGATAGAAACCAGAGCACCCTTCCTCTTGATGAAGAGAGTATGATCAGCTTGACTTTGAGTATATCCAAGTCGTAGCATGGTCTTGTTAAAACGCCCAAACCACGCTCTCGGAGACTGTTTCAGGCCATACAGAGATTTTAGCAAGCGACAGACCCTCCGGTTGGACTCTTTGACATCAAGGCCAGGAGGAATATCCATATAGACCTCCTCTTCCAGATCACCATGCAGGAATGCATTCTTGACATCGAGCTGCAGTAGCTCCCATCCGCGAATCACAGCACAAGAAAGAAGCACACGGATTGAGTTCATCTTGGCAACAGGAGCAAAGGTCTCCTGTTAGTCAATGCCTTGAGCTGGGGTATATCCTCGAACCACTAAACGAGCTTTGTATCACTCCACCCCATCTTGATTATGTTTGACAATGAAGACCCAACGGGATCCGACCGTTCGCTTCCCAGGGGGAAGACTAGTGAGCCGCCATATTTTATTTTTATCCAAGGCACTCAGTTCCTCCTCCATAGCCTGTTTCCATTCAGGTATCTGAACAGCCTCCTGCCATATCTTAGGAATTACAATAAATGAAAGAGAAGAGATAAAGGCTTTATGAGCCTGAGATAGATGAGTATAACAAATGTAGTTGGCAATGAGGTGTTTGGTGCCACTCCTTTTACCTATAAGACGTGCAAGAGGAACATGGAGGTCATCATCTGAATCTGGAGCTGAGACGGTCACTGGCACTGGCGGAACATTAGCAGTCTGCACTTGCTCAACAATCCTGGGACGACGTGAGTACGTGTATAATATACGTGGAGCGGAGGTGGAAGGAGGGGAAGCGGCAACAATTGGAAGAGGAGATTCGAGGTTAACAATTGGAAGAGGGGATTCGATGTTCTCGTCATCGTCACCTCTCATCTCCCCCTGACGAGGACTAAAGTACGACTCCCCCTCACAAAATGTGACATCCACAGTGCAATATTAGCGTCGAGTCGGAGGTTGATAACAACGATACCCTTTGGTGGTAGGGGAGTACCCAACGAAAATACACCGCAGGGAACGCACATCAAGTTTATCACGATGCGGGGTATGAACATGGACAAAACAAACAGAGACAAATATACGAGGAGCAAAATGAGA
This sequence comes from Platanthera guangdongensis, assembly GCA_039583875.1. Classification (NCBI taxonomy): domain Eukaryota; kingdom Viridiplantae; phylum Streptophyta; class Magnoliopsida; order Asparagales; family Orchidaceae; genus Platanthera; species Platanthera guangdongensis. Next base: position 31,183,171 of record CM077151.1, on the reverse strand, counting down.
GGTGTGGACGATGTGTTGTTTGGCAAGACGCGATAGGGGCGTATCAAATGAAAGGGCACGAGACGGAAGACGGTTAATGAGATGAGCAACTGTGAGAACTACATCACCCCAGTAGGATTTGGGAAGGTGCATAGCAAGGAGTAAACACCGAGCCACCTCCAGCAAATGTCTATTCTTCCGTTCGGCCACCCCATTTTGGGTGGAAGTGTGGACACACCTGGTTTGATGGATGATGTCATTATCAGATAGATAGGCCCCAAATACATCCCGATCATCATATTCTCCACCATTATCACTACGCAACACCCGAATTTTGTCACCAAATTGTTGGCTCACCATCTTATGAAACGTCTGAAAGCAGGAAAGGGCATCAATTTTCTTTTTAAACAGACCCACGTAACGCGGGAGTGAATCAATAAATGTAACAAACCATTTATAACCAGATAAATATAACACTGTAGACGGGCCCCAAACATCAGAGTGAATAACATCAAATGGACAGAAACTAGAAACAGACAAATTACTAGTACTCTGACGGACATGTTTAGAGCGTTCACAAGAATCACAAGAGAAAGACTGAATTAAAGAGGTAAAAACATGAAACAATTTAGTAAGATAAAGAGGCGAATGGTGGCCAAGTTGTTGGTGTCAGCGTTGAATGTCATGTAGAGTCGGAGATCTGGTGGACGAAAAAGCACTCGAAGAAGACTGGTCCAGCAAGTACAGTCCACCAACGTTCCTACCACTGCCAAGCGTCCGCCTCGTATCCAGATCCTGAAAAACACAAACATCAGGAAAGAAGGTCACAAAAAAGTTTAAAGAAGTAGTTAAGTGACCAATGAAAAGCAAATTGCGAGGAAAAGACGGGATATGCAAAACAGAGGACAGTGATAGGTCGGGAGAACAGGTGACAGTCCCTTTACCAGCGATGGCAGAGAGAGCCATTAGCAACAATAACCTTATCACGACCAGAAAGAGGACTATAAGAGGTAAAACCTGAGCCAGAACCAGTCATGTGATCGGTCGCACCCGAGTCAATAATCCACTCGGAAGGTGAGGACACGACATGAGCACTGGAGAGACCCGAAGTAGCAACAGCAGCATGAGAACCAGTAGTAGGAGAGTCAGTGTGGGAGCGCAGCAGGCGTCGGAGAGCATCTAACTCGACAGCAGACAGGCCTCCAGAGGTGTCCTCCTGAACCTCAGTAGAGTGCAGAAAACAGAGTACGATCGCCAGACTGGCGGCCACCACCACGGTGCCCACTGCGACCCCGAGCACTAGAACCCCGACCAGCAGGGGCAAGGTGAGGATGTAAACGAAAACATGAGTCCCTGGTATGGCTTATTCCCACAGTAGCTACAAAGAGGAGGTCCGTGTGAAGCCGCAACAAGCGCAGAATGATCAGTAGCAGGAGCGGCACCAAGAGTACGACGACGATTCTCATCATTGAGGAGCATGCTGAAGGCCTCCCGAAGAGAGGAAAGTGGCTCACGATGGAGAACATGTAAGCGAATAGCATCAAACTCCGTGTTGAGCCGCATAAGGAAGACGTGGACACGAAAACGATCTTTGCCTTTCTGAAGTGTCCGCGCATCAGCAATACAAGCATCACAAAAGTATTGAAGAAGTCCAGTTCCTGATAGAGGCGCTCAAACTCGAAGTAGTAGGCAGAAATAGACATAGTGTCCTGCTTCAGCTCCAGAACACGGCGAGTGAGCTCATGCACTTGCATCGAACTGTCTGCCTGAGAGTAGGTATCACGGGCTCGAATCCAAATATCATATGCAGAGTCCAACAACATATAATTGTGATACACCTGAGGGGACATCGAGTGAAGTAACCACGAGACAACCAACGAATTTTCCGCATTCCATTTTTTTCATGTGGGATCGGTACGTGGTGGCTCAACGGTGGTACCATCAACAAGTCCATATAACTGGTGACTGCGAATAGCATGTTGGGCCGCCCTGTACCATTCCAGATAATTCGTGTCATCCAAGGCAACAGTAGTGATCTTCAACGAGCCAGATGGGCCATGGCTCCGAGGAGGGTCGGCAGACGAACCGGTTGGAACACCGGATTGAGGAGCCGTGGAGATAGTGGATTGGGCATCCATGGAGGAGAGATGGAAGAGCTCCAAATCAGAGAAGACGGCCTCCAACGGGTCCCCCGTAGATCATGACGCCGGAAGGAACACCGGAGGAGGTGAGCAAGAGGTATCTGGCTGCCCCATGAAGGACAAAACGGCTGGAGACGCGGGGGGCAGCACGAAAGACCGGGTGAAGAAGGCCTCCGAAGGCGGAGAGCCGCGGAAGAGAGACGGTGAGCGGTAGCGGCAGACTAGCGAACTGGCGAGCGGGATACGACTAGCGGGCGAGTGGGAGACGGAGAGCGAGCGAGCGGGAGACGGCGTGCAGGCGAGCGGATCGGCGGCGGACTCGCGACGGCAAGGGCGAGCGGAATCGACGAAGGCGGGAGAGGTGGGATCCCGAATGCTCTGATACCAAGTAGAAATCGAGATTTTTTTATTTTTTTCGTACCCTAAACCGGGCACTACATACACATACATAGGTACATAAGCACGTAACATATCACGTGGAATACATAATCTCAATATGAAATAAAGGTGAATATTCAACTGTAATTTCCAAACATTTCAACAAAAAACATTCAGACAATTATTCCAAATTGACATACCGAATACAACTCAGTTGCCGGTGGTCTTGAGCTTATGTAATCCTTGAACATCTTCACAGCGGAATCAATATCCCCGCAAATACAATAACACCTTCAATAAAATCAATTTAGAAAACAATTATAATTAAAGCAAAAGATAATATAGGAAAATACGCCATCCTAAAATATAACTTGCTATTATATATTGCCATAGAAATGTCAAATTCTTCTTAAAACGAATGAAATTTCTTTGTACAATTAATTAGTAGAAATAAAAAAGAATGACTGGAGGTTAAAATACAAATAGGCATGGCGTATAAAAGTTTACAATGCCTCTTTTCCTGTTTAGAAAAGATAGCATTACAGTGTCCTTTGCTAAGCTAGTTTTTGCAAGTTAGACAGTAATTAACCCACATGGCAGTTGAGAGAAGAAAAATAAGTAAAGGAATTATGAAGCTTTTTGCAAGTTTCAATAATAGGACATAAATGTCCATAGCCTCCCACAGTAAATAACGGATACAAAAAACTTATACAACTTATACAATCTACAAGAGTGCCAGTTATACTGACTATTTATAAGGTTCAGTAAATAGAATGGGGAGTAACATCACTGTTCTTACTCCTTTGTAATGTTTCATTACTATTTATATAGTCCAATACACCATCTTTTTGCAATAATATCATAGTGTCTACATAGTGCGAGTAAGCTAAAATTTACCTCGATATGTTACAGGAGATTTGATCCCCCTCATAGATGTGCATGTGTATTTTTGTCTAGACGAGCAATATTTAATAGAAGCTGATACGTAATACGTAGAAGCCAAAACTATTGAATGGCAATTGCTTTTTTTAAGTTGATGAAAGAATGTTAAATCTTAGAACTATAATCAAAGAACTAAATCCTACGACTTGCTCAAATGATCGGCTAGGAACACACTATGTTGGATCTTGGAGCCAACTGGTTGGCAGGCGAAAGGTGGAAATCAGATCAACTCGTTGGGGAATGAAGAGATAGGGTGTAGATGAACTTGCTATAAAATTCCCAACAAATGGTCGTTGTTGCACGTCCCAAGTAAAAAAGCTCGCTTCAAAGATGTTTCTGTTGAGAAGGAGAGAGCGGGAGAAGAGAACAAACCTTGTGGTTTTTTTTCTTCTTGCTCATCTGGCCGAACCCCCAACAATAAATACGATCAGCCACTTATGTTGATATGGTCACCACCTGGTGAACCAGAGTTAGCAAGTCGATCATAAGCATTCTGCATCCCGAGCTTGAGTGAGAGAGTGAAGAGATTTCCCGGAAACAACTTTGGTGAGAATGTTAGCAAGTTGATCATCAGATGACACAAACACCATAGTGACAGTTTATCTTGAATTTTGTCCCGAACAAAGTGGCAGTCGACTTCAATGTGTTTTGTTCTCTCATGAAAGACCGGGTTGTTAGCTATATGGATTGCAGCTTGATTATCACAGTAAAGGTGCATAGCCTCTGAAACAAGAAATCTCATTTCCCCCAAGATAGACTTAACCCAAATGAGCTCACAAGTAGTGACAATAATTGCCCGATACTCTGCGTCAGTGGAGGAACGAGCAACAACATTGTGTTTTCTACTTCTCCAGGAAATAAGATTGTAACCAACAAAGATAGAATATCCACTTGTGGATCTTCTATCCAAAGAAGAGTCTGTCTGTACAACCCCGTATTCGTGAAAAGTGAGCCCAAAACAAGGCAGGCGCGTTTTTAAGTTTTTTGGAGATTTTGCACTCTCGGTGGCCAATTTTGGCTCTACCTTGGAAACATACTAGTAGGGGGAGGAAAAATCGGCCTCCCCCAGTGGCCCTTTTTGGGGGGGTCGGGGTCTTGCCCCTGCCACCCCCCCCTGCCCGCGGCTTGGTGGGGCGAGACCGGCCAAGGCCGGGGGTCTCTCCCCTGCCCGCGGCTTGGTGGGGCGAGACCGGCCAAGGCCGAGGGTGTCGCCCCTGCCGCGGCTTGGTGGGGCGAGACCGGCCAAGGCCGGGGGTCTCGCCCCTGCCCGCGGCTTGGTGGGGCGAGACCGGCCAAGGCCTGGGGTCTCGCCCCTGCACGCGGCTTGGTGGGGCGAGACCGGCCAAGGCCGGGGGTCTCGCCCTTGCCCTCGTCGCCCCTGTGCTCGGCCCCTAGGTGGATGAGGGGCGGGGTGGTTTTTACCCCTTTACCCCCCGGCGTGGCTGTTTTCTATTGGCCCAAGGTGTATTTGGCGTAGGGGTATTTCGGGCATTTTGGCCCATGAGATTTGGAAAACTATAAATAGACCCCCTTGGGTGCCTTTGGAGAAGGAGATTTTTAGCTTCCTCCTCCCTTAGCTTCATCTTGGTAGAGTAGAGAGAGCTCTCCAAGGCACCCTAGCTCAGGCATTGGCTAGGGAGGGGAAGTGCTCAGGTAGCCTTCCGGGTGTGAGGTGGGACCTCCGCGCTAGAGCCGAGGGTCTGTTTCTAGCTTCTTGATCTTTGGTCCGTGACGTTCCTCCGTGTGTAGTAGGTGTGAGGTCACCCCTTTCTAGGGACCCCGAACTCCACAGAGATCAATTTTGGCTTCAACACTGCCCAATCAGCATCACAGTACACGTGGATCTTAAGATGGACATGATCTTGATAGTGATGAACTTTAGGGATGTGCATGAATTGACTGACTAAGCCCACAACAAAAGAGATATCAGGTATGGTAATAGTCAGATAAATCAACTTTCCCACAATACGTTGAAATTCTGGCTTCCTCTCAAGATCGGGAGAATTCTCCTTGTGAATGTCATAATTGGAGTCCACAGAGTCATCCACGGGTTTGACTCCCAAATATCCAACATTACTGAGCAGATCCAAGACATTTACGCTGAGAGATCAAGATCTTCCCCGCACATCGAGCGATCTCAATTCCAAAAAAGTACCGAAGGAGACCCAAATCCTTGATTTCAAAGGCAGAAGCCAATTTCTGTTTTACCAAAGTAATGTGGTGTTCATCAGTTCCAGTGATAATGATATCATCCACATAGATTATGAGAATAGTGATACATTCCTCATTTCTGTAGACAAAGACTGAGTGATCTGAAGTACCAAGGGTAAAGCTTAGGCGAACCAGTTTGTCGCTGAACTTGACAAACCAGGCACAATGTGACTGTTTGAAGCCATACAAGGCTTTCTTAAGGTAACACTCATGTCCTTTAGGAACATCCATACTAGGGGAGGCGTCATATAAATTTCTTCCAAGTCACCGTGAAGGAAGGCATTTTTCACATCAAGCTGGTGCAAAGTCCAATACTTATGAGCAGCAATGGACAATAAGATTCTGACAGAATCCAGCTTAGCGACAGGGTAAATGTCTCTTGGAAATCAACTCCATCAACCTGAGTGAATCCTTTAGCAACTACTCTCGCCTTATATCTATCAAGAGTTCCATCTTGAAGAAATTTAGTAATATATATTCATTTGCATCTGATGGGATGACGCACATGAGGGATAGGAACAATTTCCCAAGTTTTCTGACTTTGGAGAGCATTCATCTCCTCCTCCATAGCCTTCGTCCAATGGAGACTCAAAATAGCCTCTGAAAAACTGTTAGGAATAGAAATAGAGGAAACGAGGCAAGGTATGCTTGCAAAGACTGAGAGATAGAATTATACCCAACATATTTATCCATGAGATATCTAGTATGACCACTATGAACTTGCAGCGCAAAAGTGGTCTCTTAAGCGATGTTGTTGCTTGGATCTGGCAGAGTGGTGGTGGGTGGTGGAACATGAGTGAGGCATTCTTGACCAAGATTTCTATGTTTCCTTCTCTGGTACACTTGAAGATCCTTCCTCCTTCTGTACACACGGAAATCATTGGTTGGAGCTTCCTCTCTAACAAGAATATCCACACATTCCGGAGCAAGCACATCAATCGGAATAGTAAGAGGTGGCAACGTATCATTCTCATCTTTGCTCTCCTCCTGAAATGTGATCATTTTGCCCTCATCGGAGTAATAGGGAGAATTTTAAAAAAAAGTGACATTTTTTGATATAAACCTTCTCCGGAGAATAGGAGAATAACACTTATACCCATTTTGGTTGGCAGCATATCCCACAAAGACACATTTTATTGCTTGTGGACTCAACTTATTCTTATGAGGCCGCACAATATGAACAAAGGCAGTACATCCAAAAATTTTTGGAGAAAGACTGAATAGAGACACATTTGGGTAAAGAAGTTTTAGGTGGTACTTTCCCTCCAAAGTACCCGTAGGCATCCGATTAATAAGATATACAGAGATGAGAACACTTTCATCCCAAAGCCCCTTAGGAACATACAGCTCTTGCAACAGGAAACGAATGGTCTGCAAGATATAACGATTCTTCCTTTCGGCTACCCCATTCTGTTGAGGAGTCCCCGGACAGAAAGTTTGGAAAATAATGTCATGGTATCTCAGGAACCTCTGAAGGTCACTGCATATGTATTCGCTTCTGTTATCACTCCTAAGGATTTTAATTTTAGTTCGAAATTGAGTCTGCACATGATGATAAAATAACTGAATATTTCTGAAATTTCATTCTTTTTTTCATGAGATACACCTAAGTAAAGCGCGAGTGATCATCAATAAAAAGGACAAAATACTGAAAGTCATTCACAGAGCAAATAGGAGAAGTCCAGACATCAGAATGTATTAAATCAAAACATTTCAAACTTCGACTATGACTAGAAGCATAATTGGTTCTACAGTGCTTAGTCAATTCACAAGACTGACAATCAAAAGTAGTTTTTTTCAATATTAAGAAAATGCGGAAATGTAGCTTTAAAAGTCTTCAAACAAGCATGTCTAAATCTCTTGTGCCACAACATCAACTGATCAGGGTTGGTAGGCTTCTGAACACCAAAAGCTTGACAGTTGTCCAAGACATACGCACCGGCAGACTCATGTCCACCACCAATTGTCTTCCCACTCGCCAGATTCTGAAAAACACAATGAGAGGAGAAAAAGATGATAAAACAGTTAAGGTGTTTAGTTAAGCTGCTCACAGATAATGGACTTGTGGGAAATGAGGAAACAATAACAACAGATTTGAGAGAAACGGAGGGAGAAAGATGAATAACCCTTTACCAGCCATAGAAGTCAAAGATCCATCAGCAAGTCTCACACTGCCAAAGGCAGGAGAAATAGAAGAGATTCCCATGGAAGACCCGGTCATATGGTCGGAAGACCCGGTCATATGGTCGGAAGCCCCCGAGTCAATGATCTCAGGGGCAGATGGTCCTTTCGAGGACACAGAAGTAGAATGAACATGAGCTGTCGTCCCAACTAAATCACCAGAAAGAGGTCGCCATGCAACATTGGCTTTCAAGGTCTTAAGTTCTCTAGTCAAACTCTCATTTTTTGCTTGAAGATACTCAGTATTCTCCAGATTATCATACATAGCGGTTTGGGATCTCACATATTTCTCATCAGAACCACGAAATCAACCTAGGGATCAAGTGAGGATGAAATCCCAATATTTCTCTTTCTCATGACCTTTCTTCCCACAGTGAGGGCACTTCATTTTACTCTTGTTTTTTTTTCTCATATTTTTCGGATGTCATTTCTCCTGCTTAGCAACAAGGGCGGATTTCTCAGGACCAACATGAATATATGAACAAAGGGAGTTTATACGGCTTGTCTGCCCTCGAATATAGTGAGCCACTGTTTCTATATCAGGCACAGAATCTCTTCCCAACATCTGAATTCTCTGGAATTCAAGCTCAGGAGAAAGACCAGAAAGCATTTCAAATACTCTCTGTTGCATGAGTTCAGTCTTGTAGTCTTCTATAGTTTGAATAGCGGAATATTGATGAATTTCAGCCCACTTATAGGTCAATTTGCTGTAATATTCCTCGAAGCCCCATATTCCTGTCATGTGGAGTTGCTCAGTTTGGATTTGATATATTCTCGCCGAGTCCTTTTTTTAGTAATTTCGTTCAATCTGTCCCACATTTCTTTCGCAGTTTCACAGAATAGGAAGTGGCTTGCAAATTGCAATCATGGATAATTTGCTGAGTTGAAGGTATTTGCGGATAAAACACTGGATCTTTGGGAAATCCCTTCTACCTATAAGGAGCATCAAGCTCGGCGGGAGCATCTTGTACTCATTTGGCTATTGAATGGCCTAGCCCCACATTTTTTCACCATTAAGACAGAGATGTTGATGGGGATCACGGATCAAGGGCTGGCAGGCATTTCATAGAGTTTGCACAAGTCTACATATACAGGATGTAGAGATAGGATTGTTAGATAGACGATCTGAGGTGATAGTCACACTCAGAGTGATGACAACATATTTTTAAGTATTTTTATTTATTTTTGTATTTTTATTTTATGTAAAAATAGTGGCTTTATGTTTCGGGTGATCTTCGCCATCCGTAGTGGGTTTTAAATCTATAAGCAGGGGATCTTTGGGCTGATGTTTACATATAGAGAAATTTTGAGAGTATTTCTAGGTCCCCGCGGTCTATGAGTACGGTGTCGATTTTTTGGATCCTTGGTGTCGAAGCCAAGTAAACTATTTTTCCACTACCCATAACTACCATCTCACTACCCATCCCACTCATATATACCGGTAACTACCCCCATTATTTCTGAAAGTCTTCTTCCATCAATAACGACCCAATGCCAAGCAGTTATTACCAAATTCCTTGTTCTCCCAGCCCATTGAAACCCAACTCCACCATTCCAAATCCAAACGAGTATCAATTCCAGTCCAGGAAGAGAGTTCATCACCTCCCGCGGATCCGTCCATCCTCACTGAGCAATCCCACCCCTCCCGAAGTCTCGTTTCAGCCCTGGAAGACATTTCTAGGCCTATTTTCTCCCACCAAACAGCTGTGTTCTTCCAGAAGCCCGCAGCAATAATTAATTGTTTTCAGTCGACTGCTCAGCCCTCGACCCATGATGCCAACCACCTGAATACACCCAAATAAACTCCAGTGACATCTCCCAGCCACCAATGTCCAATACCATCAACCTTCATCCTTACCCACCCCTACCAACACCTCCCCCCCCCCTAAATCCTACCCGATCACAAGCCTAATAATTCGACCAGCAGCCTGAAACCTTTCCAGAATCAGAGTAAGTTGTTGTTCTGCCCAAAATCAGCGCACGTCTTACCAATCCGGACACTGATCGCTTATGTAAATTCTTGTATGAAATCTTTAATACTTATTGTTGCATATTTGAAGATAATTATATTATTTAAGATATTAATTTATATTAATTTTATCCATCAATTGTTCTAATTGCAAGGATTATTCGTTTCCCATTTAATTGAAGCATTTTCTCTTTGCTTTAATTAGATCTTGCCGGTTTTGTAACATCTAAACTCAAACATTAATATTTGTAGACTATATTAACAATTGCAAAAAAAATTGAAATTATCTGTAGAATAATAATATGAACAATGCATCATTAGATCTATCCACAACACTACACTAATATTCATGTATTAGATTTTTCATTGGAGCGCAATTGCATACATTCACATTACATTAATCATATGTCGGATGATATGTTATTAGAGGAGCACCGAGGCGCAATGGGGTCTTGGAGCCTAGGTGCAAGTGCGCGCCTGACGAATGCAAGGCGCAAAAAAGATAGTTTCTAGTTTATTAAATGCAAAAAAAACATAATATAGAACTACTACATAGTGACATACCAGTACTAATGTCAACAATGAACAATGTGATGCAAATGAAGAATAAAGTATTACTAATGGTAAAAATATGTTTAAAAAATGAATATTTTACTACACACTGGTTAAATCAGCTAATCATCATCACAAAAAACAAAGTAAAATCATCTCCACTATCATCATTGTATTCAACTTTCTCATCCTCTTCATCATCATCTCTAAATACTACCAGAGCAGGAAATTTGTTTTTGATGTACACCTTTTTTCGACTATCTTTTCGGAGATCACATTCTTTCCTTTAGATATGAATGTGTGATAAATATCCTCTTCAACTCCAATAGCACTAGCAACAACACCCCAAGTCAAATACTCATCATCGAAGAAGGTAGGGTGGAGACAAATATAAGCTTATCCACCAAGAAGAATTCAAGAGAGGAGTCTCCAGTGAAGAAACAATTTTAACGAAGAATCTTCGACGAAGAAAGAAATCCGGCGAGGAAATCGGGAGAAAAAATCCCGAGGAAAATCACTTCCTCCTTAATTCAACAATAGGAGAGTCAACGAGCGGCGGGAAGTTATGGGAGAGGTGTCGAGCTAGAAGAGCGAACGAGTGCAGGGAGTTACGAGAGAAAAAAGTAACATATATTTTTAAAAAACCGTCCAACCAGCTAGTTCATGAGGAAAGCAAGGCGTACCTTGTGCTTCGGGAGACGCGCGTCTGCTCCATCTCACCCACCTCTGCGGGTGTCGTGCGCCTGGTGCGTATGAGGCACACCTTTAATAACGTAAGTCAGATGTTGGTCAGCTCATGTAGCTTACAGTCGACCACTATGTGGACCAAGGAAGGGTCAGTCATTGCTTCACCTACCAGTATTATAGTACCCTACGCCCATTAAATATCCTCTAATATGATGGACTCTATTGTCATTGCCTCTCGAGGTGGTAGGGGGGATAGAGGTCACCGTTGTCGTAGATGGGACATGTATTCATTATGACCATCATGGTCACACTAAAGACATGTGTTGGGCCCTCAGTGGGAAGCCAGAATGGCCTTCCAAGCCCGTGTCTTAGTTTACCCCCTCTCACTTTGCTTATGCTGTCAGGACAGAAACACAAAAACAATGGACATTTTTGTGGATGAATATCAGCCCCTGCAGTCCCTCCAAATGGAAGCAACTCCCCATAGTGTTGTACTGTTGTTGTGTCCTAGATCGTTCATCCAACATGCAATACTCAACATACGAGTGAACATGTAATACTCAACATACGGTTTGTTGGTTAGCTGATTCTAGTGCTTCTGATCATCTGACTACCACTGCAAGGATAGTACATTCTTAACACCCTCATAATGGTACTTCAAGCATTTTCGCAAATGGGTCGGCTATTCCGATCAATGGATTTGGGGATTCTGTTGTCACTCCAGATATGACCTTATCATTTGTTCCACATGTGACCCAATATGCTTACAATTTGTTGTCCATTAGTAAATTTACTCATGGCTTGAATTGAATTCCTATTTTCACATCTGGTGGTTGTGTTTTTCAAGAACAGTCGACGAATCATATTAATAAATGAAAGCAGAGCAATGGCATATATGTTTTTTATGAAATTTTTTCCATAACACACCCTGCTCTATCTACCTAGATCAAGGATCTTCATTATTATCATGGTCATCCCCTTACATTGCTCTAAAATGTAAGTGTATCAAACTGGGGTTTGTCCCCAAATTCAACCATGAGTCATGTCATTTTGCTAAACATCATGTTAGTTATTCACCCTACGATATTAACGAACTTTAGCACCTTCTCATTTATTTCATTCTAACGTTTGGGGACCTTGGTCGGTTCCAACTCTATCTGATCATTGTTACTTGTCACTTTCATCAACGATTTTTTTGTATGACATGGATATATCTAATGAAAAATCGCTCTAAATTGTTCTTTATTTTTCAAACTTTGTGAAATGAACACTTCACTAAATTGTCTTTTCGTATTATCTTTGTACCAACAACGGTCAGGAATATTTATACCATTCTCTGCCAAGTTTTTGAGTGAGCATGGTGTTATACATCCAACTATTTGCCCCAACACATCACAATAAAATGGTGTTTCCAAAAACAAAAATCGTTATCTCCTCGAAGTCCCTCGTGCATTATTACATCATATGGAAGTGTCGAAACACTTTTGGGAGATGCAGTGCTTATGACTACAGACTTGAGTAGTCATTTTCATACCCATATTCTTCAAGGGGAGATAACACAGCATACAGTTTTTCCCTATACACTTGGCATATGATCTAACAATTCGTGTGCTTGTGATACTCGTCCATCATCTCTCTAAACTTGATGGCCACTCCTTAAAGTGTATCTTCTAAGGATACTTTCACACTACCCGGAGAACCAATATTACACTTGATTTAAAACGATAATTAATATCTATTGATAATGCCTTTGTCAAGTGTATTGATTTATCTCTTGATGCACTTGAACTGTTGGACTTTATTTAGTCCCTTGACATGTTTTCACACCTCATATAACGCCACAGCCTTCTCCTTCCAACAACTTGATAGGCCTGTTATGGGGTCACACTTATTCTCGTTGTCGCACTAATACAACTGAATTTCCTCCACTTGTGCCCACTTGTGCTCACGGTGAAGACAAGATTGTTCCATTGCATATATACCGTTAGATAAGCCTAAGACATATTTTGAATAAGCCTCGCATTGACACTATCGGGGTCACTATTTTGTCAACTGTAGAACTATTGATTGCAGTACACAAATGTACATGTACTTGTCCAGATACACTTTCTTATGTTACTTCGTATCAAAATTTATGTGTATGTGGCTGTTTTGACCTCTACATTGGATACACATTTTTCCCCAATATGTTGATGAGGGAAAAGCTCACCCGGGTTGGGCCACAGCTATGCAAGCTAAATTAGATGTGTTAGAAATTAATAAGACTTGGAATTGGTGTCTCTTCTCTCTGATAAATGTTGTAACATCTCTGACCTGCAAACTGTATATAGCATGGGTCTGAAGGGACCTCGCGACATACAAAATTCAGACACCTAAAATGTTAATAATTGATACAAGAAAGTCTACAAAACAGCTCGAAGTTAATAACGAAGCGGAATTTTAAATAATACTAACCAACAATATGAATATCCACTAATAGGTACAAGAAAGAAAAACAATTTGGTCTTAAGGCCTTACATGACTTTCAAAAGAAGTAACAACAAAACTAAAGGAAAATCGAAAGCCAGAAAGAGACTTCACCGCCACAGCACAACTTGGTCTCCGGCCCACTAAGCTCTACTATGAGCTACTCCACCTGAAACCAATAAGACACGAGTAGAAAACGAAGGTCGGCATAGGGCTGACCAACATAATGTAACGACCCCACCCCCCGGCCATCCTAGCAGGCTCTGGGGCGAGTGCATCGCTCTCCTGCAAGTACGCACGTAAACCATACCATGAAAAATAAATAACAAAGGGACACACTAAGTGTCACCTTATCCAAACCATCATGCATGTGTCGCGGACACCCAAAGTCACACCACCTAAGCTCTAAAGGCATTCAAAGCCAAGTACTCGCGACGAGAGGCGCGTGGTCGTTCTCCGTCCTCAAACGTAACGATAGGAGGAATCAATTTTGCATTTGTCCAAACGACGGGGGATCTGTTTGACCGTGGTCCTAGAATGTAATGACGGAAAGTAAAGGTCCACCTCCATCCTGAGAGCATGACAGGGAGAGCACGTCACATGTCCTAAAGAGCGCGATGGGGGAACTGTTTGACCCTTGTCCTAAAATATAATGACGGGACGTGTAGCATTACTTTCGATCTTGGACGTTATGACGGGAGGTATGAATTCACCTTCGGTCCTTTAACGATATTTTACCCAACACAGCCTAAAGCGGCTCTAAAACATACGGACGACATGGCATAGGTTAATAGATTTGTAAACGGGACTACAACATGACGGGGAAACCACTCATCCTACAAAAGCCCTCAAAATCATCGTTCTACCGGGCCCAACGCAGGCCCACCTAGGAACGGGCATTTCATAAGAAAGCCCACAAATTCCAGCAACCACTGCGACGAATAGCACGGGACATCCCCGTTTGCGCACCTACGGCTAATCGCAATCAACATAACATAAACATCACTGATTCAGGCTTATTGACATGGGTAGGCTTCACAAAGCATGCCTAAATCCAAACTATCACATCGGATCATTAATGCACATTTATGTCGAGGACGGACACGATCGACCCAGTGGTTCTCAATGAACCGAGGGAATCACACGCCGCGTCCAATTGGAGGTAGGTGGCCTTCCTAAGCAAAGTAAAAGCAAAAAACCATATCGGGGTCGCAATCCCACACTCTGGCGGAGTCCCCGCTCTCTATCACGTTAGGGCTAAGCATATTATTTGAAACTCGAAAGTTGCTCGAATATTGAGCCGAATCAGAATCGATTACAATTGATTTGACTCAATTTGAGTCGATTCAATTTGACTTGAATCGCATTTCGAGTCAGCCCTGAATTGCTTGAAATATGATTCGAATCAGCTCGAATTGATTAAAAATATTTTGTATTTATTAATATATTACTATTTTAGAATTAAAAACACTAAAATTTAAACCTAAATAAAAAGAGTAATGTCTTTAAGTGTTTCATTTGTTAAATTTAGAGGTTGCCCAATTTAATTGAGCCAACTAGGAATAAAAAGAAAATTTGCTTAATTTGAGCCGGCTCAATTCGATTTTGAGCCAACTCGATTCGATTTCGATCGGGCTCGGAATGAGCCATTTTGAGTCAAGCTGGCTCGACTCAAAATCAAATTTGATTTTGAGCCGAGTTTGACTCAAAAATTTCGCTTTCAAGCTGAGCCCAAATTGCTCGAACTTCACTCGATATCATCCCTATACCGCATAGCAGGAGAGAGATTCTACGTGCATATCACACAAAACATATGTCGGGGTCGCAATCCCACACCCTGGCGGAGTCATCGTTCTCAGTCAAAACAGCGTGAGGGGACTCTCATTGCACTAAAAGCATCACATGCACAAAAACACATAAAATAACGGTCCTAAGACCTGGGAAAGGAATCGTTACCCTTAGCGCGTCTTTTGGAGTCAAGGAAATTACCATAGTGGTTTCCTCTTTGCAAGATTAACAATCTAACGACAGCACGAGCTCTATAACGATTGTTCACAACGATCCTTGACAAGAGAGGCATGACAACTCATATCTTGGCCAAGGAAAGCTCTCGGCAAAAGTTTTCCTCGGCAACACCAACGACAAGTACATGACAAGAGGGTCCTTCCTACTTTCTCTTCCACGGCAACAAAAATTGCCAAGCTCAAGCCTTAAAAAGGAAGAGGCTTTGCAACAGTCCCCTTCTTCTTCTCGGTCACCGACGCAAACAAAGGGGGCCCACGACAACTCTACCTCCTGCTTATACAAAAATAGGGTAAAAACCCTATTCAGTGATCGGCCGACGGCCAGGAAAGAAGAAAACCGAGAGGAGATCTCCTTCTTCCCTCTTTCCTTCGACTAGAAGCAGGTAGAGGAGCAGACAACGAGTTTGACGCCGGCACCAGCTCGAAGTGAGGAGATCTCGGTAGAGAATGCTGGTCAACAGTACGCTCTTCTTTCTTCTCCGAGATCGACGAATGGAATGGAGGATAAGGAAGGGGCGGCGACGAGCTCCTTGGTGGAGGAGGGCGTCTCGGTGGAGGAGGGGCAGTGAGTTGCTCGACAACGGGCGAGGTTCACGCGAAGGATAGAAGGGTCACGCAGAGGGGATCGGGTGACTGCTCACGTGAAGATGAGAAAGGGGGATCGATTTTTCGTATTTTAGACCCTAGGGACACCATGGCTAAAATAAATTTTCTTTTTAAAAACATGGCGTAATAAATGCACCATAGGTTGTAAGTGGGTGTCCATTATCAAGATCAAATCCAATGGCTCTCTTGATCGATTGCAAGCGTGTCTGATTGCAAAGGTGAATGCTCAGGCATATGGTATTGATTATGACAAAATGTTTTCCGCTGTGGCAAAAAATGGTTTTAGTCTAAATGTTTATCCCTTGTAGATACTCACCTGTGGCACATATATCAACTTGATATCAAGAATACTTTTTACCATGACTTTCCTGAAGTGGGGTATATATGGAGCAACCTTCTGGGTTCGTTGTTGGGGGGTAGAGTTCAAAAGGGTGTCAGCTCTGAATGCGACGTCGCGCAAATTATTACAGGTATAATTTTTTTATGTTTTATTACTAATGTGTTGATGCTACAACAATGATAAAATTAGGCTGAAAGAGAAGTTGTACCGGACCAATATATTAATATTGACCGGCTAGAGGAGTGAACATTTACCGGTTATTGTGCGTTGGGTCGGTTCAGCTATGACTCACGTTACTTAATAATGTGTGTGGCACTTAAACATAAGCATTCCTCTCGTGAGAAAAGGAGAAAACCAGTGCACGAAGACATTTCTCATGTTACTCTTGACGGAACCCGCGGAACTGCCGCTCGACGCCGCTCGCTCCAGCCACCCCAAATCTACTCTGATTTCTGTGATTTTTCTTCCTAGAGCAAGTTAATCCCTCCATATCAACTCCTTTTGAGTTTTGTTTGGATTGGAGACTCCGTTTGTTGGGGTTGAACTTCTAAGTTAACCAAAACTTCTTATGTTCATGTAATACTTCTCTTCTTGAATTTCAGAAGATTATTAAGGCTTATGTGGTTATGTTATTGCATGATTTCGAAAAACCTAGATGGATAAATATTACGTGCACCCTAATCTTAGTTATCTAGTTCCTTTAAAGGGTTAAATAGGGTGGAATCTTGGTGTAAAGTGAAATTAGGGTAAAAACCCCTTTGCCTCCAGGTTAGGGCAACCAAGAATAGTGCATGATTGAGGTCAAAGTTTCCTTTTATGAATCCTAATCTATTTTCCTATGTATTTAGAACATGACATAAGGGCAGCCATTATGATTGCACCGTAAGGATTACCAATTGATCAACTCATGGTGGTATTTTTCCTTAGGTCATGAATTCTCAAGGTAGAGAAAGAGAGAATGAGCCACGCAAGGAGAAGAGCAAAGAGAAAGTAGGAGGAAATGAGCCGCGCAAGGAAAAAGTAGGGGTCGGTTCTTATTTCCTATTATTTGCAAGTTATTTTGATTTTCATATGATTCATGTTGTGCTCATATATTAGGGAATAAATTAAATGACAATTCGCTAACGAGTCAAATAAAAATAATGAATCAAATCAAGACAAGTATTTGAGGCAAGCGAAGAAGGACAAACACATGATTAATCCTCCAAGACAATTGTGGGAATAAAAGAAGAAAGAACACAGCAAATTAATGGGCTATACGAAGAGTTAACCCAATAGGGAGATGTGGAGAATAATCTTCCGACATCACGCGAGTTAAGGGCACGAGTAGTAATATGAACGTGTGAGACAAGGGCACGGGAAGAATATAACTTCATAAGTGTGAGACAAGGACACATAATTTACATTTCATATAGCTCATGCTTGAAAGTGAATTAAGTATAATATAAGTCTAAAGAAGAAATAGAAATAAGAGGGATAAGTGTTATAG
This sequence comes from Platanthera guangdongensis, assembly GCA_039583875.1. Lineage (NCBI taxonomy): Eukaryota > Viridiplantae > Streptophyta > Magnoliopsida > Asparagales > Orchidaceae > Platanthera > Platanthera guangdongensis. Next base: position 31,165,206 of record CM077151.1, on the reverse strand, counting down.
GTCTACATACAAAGGAAAAAAACTATGCAAGACAATAAGAATTTCTACGGTTAAAAGAATTGATTATTAGGAGGAAAAGTAAGATTTCACATAGTCCTTTGACTAATTAGAAAATAAAACTAAACATGTCAATGAAGAGACGGTTCCAGCGACCAGTAATCAGCGCCGTCCATGTACTCCTCGCCAGGAGTAGAGGTATCGTCTTTGGATTGAAGTTTCAACATCAGTGTTCGGCATCCTGGATGATCACAGGTCGAGGTGCAGTGACCCAGAAGGTCCTCATGAGGAGTTACAGTTTTATTTTATGGAGTGCTTGTAGTGCTACTTCTAACACATATGCATGTACATGTTAGTCGTTTGTTTTGACTCAGTCATGTTGATATGTATAGTTTTGGTAAGCTCCTTTTGACGTATGTATAGGGGTATCGGTGATATGTACAGTGTTGGTAAGCCCTTATGTTGTATGTAAAGGGCTACTTGTTTCATCGTTGTAAAATTTTAATGAAATGGAACGGTTTTATTTTGTTATGACATTTTACTTCTCGTGTTCTATCATATATTGTTGTACTCTGAATGTTCTTACCGTGCTCAATATAGAATGCTTATGTTAAATTGTAGTGGTAGTCGTAAGGGGCCGTTACATTGACAGTACATGTAGGGACTAAAACAGTCTCCCAATGCATGGTTTGAACACTTCTGTGAGGTGATTGCCTAATTTGACCGTCAAAAGGGCCAAAAATATTGTCTTCTTTCAAAACTCTTTGGCAAATAGTATCCTACTAATTGTTAATGTGGGCAATATTGTCATTACAGGCAGTGATTCTACATGGATTAGTGGCCAGAAAACAATCTTACACTTGAATTTTGAATGAAGAATCTAGGACAGTTTAGATACTTAACTGATATTGAAATCTTTTGCAATTTTGACTGGGCAGGATGCTTAGCTACACAGAAATTCACAATTAAGTCACTATTTTTATAGGAGGAAATTGGATTTCCTGGCAAAGTAAAAAATAGACCAATGCATGCTCAAATGCAGAGGCTAAATATCGAGCGATTTCTCATACGAATGTAGAGATTAGGTGAGCACATCAGATCTTGCATGAGATAGGTGACCCAGTTAAGGACGCTACACAGTTGTGGTGTGGCAATCAGGCAACTTAGATCACTAGAAATTCAGTCTTCCATGTACAGCTAAACATGTTGCGGTGGATTACCACTTTGTTCGAGGAAAATATGAAAAATGACTCATCTATCTTAGGTATGTCAGAACTGGAGACACGCTTGCTCTTCTTACAAAGGGATTCCTGGTTCTAGAGCGACATGCTTTTGTACCAAGTTGAACATAATTAATATTCATGATCCAACTTGAGGAGTGTCGGCACCATGCCAAATGTGTCCAAAAAGGAATAAAGTGAACCATCCTCTTGGAATGCGACAAAAAACATCGGATTTCAAAGTAGCCGGTCTAATTCAAAATTTTCACCTAATTGGGTGAGTCTAGCAAAATATTTTAACAGTAGCATGATCACTATAAATGACTACATTGGATTCGCCACTATTTACCCTACTTGTTTAACACTATAATTGGATTCTGCCCTTCTAAAAGGAACATCAGCCCTCAACATTTCATCTCCACATTTGGAATTTTGGATGCTAACATCATCTAAAGATTCACAACTATTAGATCAATTCAACCAGTGGTGGAGGTAGATGATGAAGAGAGATAGAGGGGGGGGGGGGGGGGGGTCTCTCTAGATCCCTTAAACATATAGGAGAGAGGGAGTGCTAGGTGTTCTAGGATAAAAAACTGATTAGACTAAAAGTAAAAGCAATTTTTCATCATTGAGGAGAGAGAATGGCATTAAACAAGGGGAGGGGTAAAGAGAGAAGGGGTGGAGAGAGAGCCCATGTTCTCCACCAAGAGAGGCGTAGCCGATGCGCACCAAAAGCAGCCACGGGCAGAGCCTATTCGACCCCAATAGCAGTCGTGCACGAGCGTAGCCCTGTGAATGGCTCCCAATATTCATATTATAGGAATGAATAAAACCAGTGTTTTAAATGTCGGCCGACACGTCCGACATGTCGGCCGACATGTCCTGTTTGAACAGAAAACGACTTGCATAATGAAAATATAAAGGTTATGGTGTTTTGCAATATGTCGGCTGACATTTGAGATCAAATCCGCTATGTCGTCCGCCGCCGACATTTTACAAAGTCGCCGATATTTTATGATGTCACATATTATAAAAAAATCGTGTGAAATCAGTGTCCAAAGGCTTCATTAATGTGGTCTAACAGACCTTCATGTAATTTTATTGATGTTAAAGTGTAACAATGGCTCTTTTATATCAAGATTCTTAGGTGTATTTTTCTATTTGTGACAAAACATGAACAGTACTTGAAATTCATTATTTGAGCACATGAGACCATCCACTGCCATAAAAATGATCCGTCCACTGTTTGTTAGTTTTTCCTCTTGATTGCTCTCATTGGAATTTGTATAAAAAATCAGAAATATAACATCAAAGCAGTTTTTGATAGGTTCCAGAAGTATTTAGAACAAAAAAATTGTATGTTAACAAAAAAACTGAATGCATTTTGTTCAGCTTTTATTAATTTATTTTTTGCATTTAATTAGTATGTCTCATGATTTAGATTACCACAATATTTCAGATTTTTCACTTACCTTTAATTTTTTCTTTACCTTTAATCAGTATTTAATATAATTCAAGTTTTTGTATTATGTTCAGATACATGTAAAAGATATATACAATTAGATTAAAAATGGGTAAGAAAATTTAATGTATATGATAATGTTAAGTTATTAAGGCGCGCGCCTGAGGCGCCGGGCGCATAGCACAGTGCCTGGCAACGGGCGAGGCGGGCAAAGTGGCTCGGGCGCGCCCCAGGCGCGCCTAGGCGTGCCTTGCGGGCCACTCAGGCGCAGGTTAGGCGCGCCTAGACGTTCTTCGGTCTAGGCGCGTCCAGTTTAATTTAATTAGGGTTTTGTTTTTTTTCTCATCATAATAAGAAGTGTGGGCTCAGAAATTTCGATTCACGACGAATTGGTTTAGGGTTGAAATCTCGTCGCTCCTGTTCTTCGTTCGCCGCTCCTGTGCTTCGTTCGCCGCTCCTCTTCCGTTCTCCGCTCCTCTTCCGCTCGCCGCCCACCACTAATTATTTTGGTAACTTCTTCTTCTTCTCACTGCATTACTTCTTCTAACATAATGGCTACCAGCTGCCATTTTTGTTCGCCGCTCCTCTTCCGCTCGCTGTTCGCCGCCCTGTTCTAGCATAATGGAAGCCACAGTTCACTGTAACTATGAACTGGGCTTCCAGTTCACTGTTTTACAATGAACTGGGCTCCAGTTCATTGTAAAGCAGTGAACTGTCAGCCTAATTCACTGTAAAATAGTGAACTGGCGGCCCAGTTCACTTTTTTTTTACAGTGAACTAGAAGCCCAGTTCACAGTAAAACAGTGAACAGAACGCTACAATTTTCAATAATTATCCTGTTCTATGTAATAATTTTTTTTATAAAATGTTTTAATAGTTGGAAATGGACGCGAGTGAATCGGGTTCATCCAGTGTCCAATCTAGGATTGATTCAGGTTGGAAGTATGTGCGTCAGACATCTGTCACTAATAAAAATGATTTAATTTGCGTTTTCTGTGAGAAAGTCACAAAGGGTAAAATTTATCGTGCGAAGCAACATCTAGTGGGGAGACTTAAAAATAACAAAGTTTGTCCCAAATGCCCACAACATGTAAGGACAGAAATTCAAGATTATATGGAAAAAAATGGTTGTAAGCAATACGAAAAACAAGCATTCCCAGACTTTGCGAAGAATCATGGATGCGGTCCAAGCGGTGCGCCTAAAAATTCTAGGCCCAAAGGACCGATGGATGTTTTTTTCATCTAATATTGAGAAGAAAATGAAACAAAAAGGCCAACATAAGCAAATGAAGCAAACTTCGATCAACGAAGCGTGTAAGAAGGAACTTAGAGGGAGGGTTTGCAAGCATATAGCTCAATGGATGTATAATGAAGCTCTTCCTTTTAATGCGGTTACCTACCCTAGTTTCTTTTAATGTGGTTACCTACCTTAGTTTTGCAGCGATGATAGAATTCGTTGGACAGTTTGGGGTTGGACTGAAATCACCCAATTACCATGAAGCTCGTGTGCCTTTGTTGAATAATGAAGTAACTTAAGTCCAGAAGATAATGAAGAACTATGAGGATGAGTGGAGGTCATTTGGATGTTCTATCATGGCAGACAGATGGACAGATAAGAAGCATAGAACTCTTATGAATTTTTTGGTAAATTCACTGAAAGGTACATTCTTCCGGGAATCTGTTGATGCATCTGATTACGCGAAGACTGGAGAGATGATATTTGAATTGCTTGATAGAGTAGTGGAACGTGTTGGAGAGACCAATGTTGTTCAAGTTGTTACTGATTGTGCAAACAATAATGTACTAGCAGGTAAATATATCGTGAATCATCTTTTTTTAATATTTATTTAATTTTAATGTCATATATTGACTATGAATGTGTTTATTATGAAATAAGAAAATTATTGGAAGCAAAACGGTCATATTTATATTGGACGCAGTGTGCCGCCCATTGCATCGACTTAATGCTGGAGGATATTGGAAAGATGTCTAACATTAGTAGAACAATTAAAAAAGCAATGAGCGTCAACAGTTATATTTATGTTCGGTCTGGTCTAGTCAACATGTTAAGGAGCTTCACAGGACAAGTGGAGCTTGTTAGACCTACTGTTACTAGGTTTACGACTTCATTTCTTGCTCTTCAGCGCATTCATAAGCAGAGGACAAATCTAAGGAAGATGTTCACTTCACCTGAGTGGACATCAAACAAGTGGGCAAAGGAAACAAAAGATAAGCAAGTACAGAGCATTATATACATGGTCTCTTTCTGGAGTACTATTGTGTACATTTTGAATATTTTTGGACATTTAGTTCGGGTACTAAGATTGGTAGATGGGGAGAAAAAACCGGCTATGGGTTATATCTAAGAGGCTATGGATAGAGCAAAAGAGACAATCACGAACTCTTTCAATGAGAAAGAGGAAAAATATAAAGAAGTTTTTGGGATTGTCGACAGAAGATGGGAAAATCGGCTTTATTGACCATTGCTTGTGGCGGCTCATTATTTAAATCTGAAATTCTTCTATTCAAACCCTGAAATGACATTAGATGGAGAAGTCATGAGAGGTTTATATCAAACAATGCAAAAGCTCATTCCAAGTCCTGAAATTCAAGATAAAATTATGGACCAAATTTATATAGAAATGTTGAAGGTTTTTTTGGAATGCAATTTACAGTTCAGCATAGAAAAACAAAGTTCCTATGTTAGTTAATTAAATATTATTTCAAGTTTCAAACAAACAATTTATTTACTAAGAATGATTCATTAATTTCTTGATATTTATTTTTTGGGGCAGCTGACTGGTGGCAATTATATGAAGTTGATACTCCTAATCTGACTAAATTTGCTGTAAAGGTTTTAAGTCTCACTTGCAGTTCATCAGGATGTGAGCGCAACTGGAACTTTTTTGAACATCTATGAATTTTTTTGAACAAGTATGTAGATATTAATTTATATCATTATATGATTAATTATTTATTTGTTATGTTGCAGGTCCATTGCAAAAAAAGAAATTGACTAGCACGACAGCGCCTAAATGATTTAGTATTTGTAAAATACAATTGTGTCTTGCGTCGGCGATATGATTCACGTGATTGTATTGATCCGATCTCGCTGAAATATATTGATGATATCAATGAATGATTGATGGTAAGAATGAACCAAGATGAGGAGGTTGAGCAGGATGACGATATAGTTTTTGATGACGAATTATTGACCTGGGGTGCAGTAGCAAGGACCAGTGAAGTAGAAGAAGACATCTACTCCACGTGCTTATCCAAAGGGAAGATGGTAGCTGACAAGGGGAGCACATCTAAGAAAAGGCACCTACTCCAACAATGCGTACAGATGATGTCGTGTGACGCACACATATTTGGTATGTAATATTATGTCATGTTTGAAGTAAATAATAACTTATATGATAATGTGTAACGAAATTTAATTTATTACAGGTAACGTCCCGATGATGAAAAGAAAGTTAAGCAGTATTGAATCGGCGTCGCCATGAGCTGTGAATCAGCGTCGCCATGAACTATGATTCGGCGTCGTGCGAGTTCTTCCTATGAATGTGTTATGCTATGTGTTGCGAATTACTGAATATTGTTGTATGTATAACATTTTATTTTTTTGTTGCTCTTATGATGTGGACGGCACATAATATTGTCGCATATATGTTGTAAATTTAACGGTTGACTGGTTGGCTTGATTTGCTAGTGCTGTGGTCGGATCCGGGCAAAAATGGAAAGTATGAGGGTTAAAATAATGGATCGGGAGGCTATAACCCTAGATATGGACGGATCTAGGAGTTTAGGGGTGTTAGAACGGTGGATCCACGAAACGGAGTTGACGGATTGGGGAGGAGGGGCGGTGGAGGCCGACGACAATTTAAGGAGGTGGTCGGCGGTGGGGAAAGGTGAGGGCTGGTCGGCCAGCAGTGGGGAGGGGACAAGAGGTGGCGGCGGCACTGTAGCGACGGTGGATAGGCGGCAGGTTTGAGGGGAGAAGGCGGGTTGGGCGGAGGAAAAGGGGCAGCAGGCCGGCTGTTTTTCGGGGGAAGGAATGGCGGGCTGCAGCGGATAAAATGAAGGTTTGAGGAGTGGAAAATGAAGGTGGGGTAGGGATTACCTTGGGGAGGAGTTTGGAGGCCTAGGAGTCGTCACCTAGGGTTCCACGGCGTCGGCAACGGGGAGGGATCGCGTGATTCCGGGATTCAATGTCTCCAAAATCTGCAATGACTTGGTTCAGACTCTTAAACCAATATTTATAAGAAGAGAACAACCTAGGGTTTCACCATCAACGACTATGATTGGTCTGTTGGATCGGGCACTAAAAACATGAAAATAAACTCAAAAAAAAATAAACTAATATATGTTTTTGACTCGCGGCGACATGTCAGACGCAACCACGGGGTCCGATCGTCGATCCGGGCACGCCATATATGGTAAGTCGCCAAATTAGCCCCGAACGGGCCCAAAGCTCGTGTTTGTCTCTGCTCCGCATCATTATATTTAGCTAAATATTTGAATTTTGGTTTCACGTGTAAATTACGAAATTACTCAATTTGTTACCCTTTCTATTAATTGGTATTAATAACTAAATGATGTCGATGATCGCATTTAGTAATCAATTTATGTCTAGAAGCATAATGAAAACCTGAAAATAGGTCACGCCATGAGGAATTATGAGACAAGATACATAATAACTAGTTAGTAATTGAAAAGTGAAAATACAACTAGTTTACTCCATCCACTACAGCTGCTATATACGGGTAAGTATTCAATTAATAATAAGGCAGCAAATTTATATAATTATAATTTAAGTCATTTAAATGTACCACTATATTATGGGCTTCGTGACGGTTATTATCTTTAGGGTTTTATTATATCGTCGGGGGTTATTGTTCAGCGTTGTTATGTCATAGTTTTTTAAGTCAAAATGTTATAATTTATTTACAATTATGCCCTCGTATGATTATTTAGGGGGGCCCTTAGGTCTTGTATTGGAATGCAAAAATTAATATCTTCTTCCTTGCCTTGCTTGTGAGATCTTGGCAGCTCTCTCCACCCAAGCACACCCCGCCTATGAAGCCGTGGTTCCGACTCCACTGCACCCTTCGGCCACTACTCCGACAAATCCATAACAACTTGGTATCAGAGCTACTCTCCTCCTTTTGGCACACAAACACGTCATCTTCAACCTCCATCCATGCTCAACTCTGTTCCACTTGTTCTTCCTTTGCCGACCAAGGGAACGACAACCTGCGATCTCAGGTTCACGGGAAGCTCATTCCAGCAGTAGCAAATCGTGGCAACTCTTCAATTAGGGTTCCACTCGTCGTCATTCACCCGCAGCCTTCGTCATTCCACGCTCGATCGACGGCGGTCCGTCTTCCCGTGATAGTAGAGCGTCACAAACTCCACGATCAACAACAGACGTCTTCCTCGATCGACAGCAGAGCTTTCCCGCACCGCTTCCTATCGATCGTATTCTAGTCACAATTCCTTGATCGACTGCAGAGCCTTCCCGCGTCGCAACTCCTCGATCAATCGTCTTCCAATTGACTGCAACTCCTCGATCAACAACAAACTTGTCTTCCTGCACTGCTTCCCTCAACCTCCAACTCCTACGCGCATTTTCCTTCGACATAGTAGCCAACCATCTTTATTTCGAGCCCACGCAACTGATAGCTTCTCTATTCGTGCATGGGCTACTTTCTCAAGCCCTCAACATCACAACCCCCTTTATCTCGAGCCCCAACAACGCAGCGCCCTTTTCTCAAGCCGCAAACAAAAAAGGGTATTCTTTTTATGTATCATAGGGAAGTGTTCCGGCTCTCCTGGAAACTCAAAATTAGTCGTCTCCAAGGAATCCAACCATCCAATCACTTGCTCTCTAGCCCAGAGAGCAATCATTTCCTCATCCATGGCAGCACGCCACCCCGGGTGCTGGAGAGCCTTGTGTAAAGAGTTAGGTATAGAAATGGAGGAGAGAGAGGGCGCAAATTGAAGAAAAGGTAGAGAGGCGATGTAAAGAGACATAATTCGCCAAGGGATGAGCCATAAAGGGTGATGCCGAATCAACAGGCCTCGAAAGCACACCGGGAGAGGGAAGCTGCTGCAGGGCATGAGAACGAGGAGGACGACGAGTGTAAACCTGAATGATGGGTGGTTTGGACGGGACTGCCAGTGGAGTAGGTGTGGGAAGAAGGGGTGGAAGCGGAGACGTGACCGGAACCGTGGACCGAGGTAGAGGAGGAAGAAGAGGATCAGTAGGGCGGGTGTGATATGGTTGGTTTTCACAAAAAATGACATCAGCATGCACAACCAACTTCCCGTCGAGAGTATCCGACAAACATAGCTTTTGTAGCCCGTGAGACAAAATTGTCATTTGGTGGACCAAGGTTATAGACATAACAAGTACATCCAAAGACGCGATGTGTGAGAGAGAAGAGAGCCTTGGATGGGTAAATGAGATGAGGATAGACTAGGACATGTGATTGATGAGATAGCAGACAGTAGAGACAGCAAAGTTCCAATAGATAGAAGGAACCTGCATTTGAAACATGAGAGATCTGGCAACACCAAGGACATGACGATTTTTTCGTTCTGCTACGTCATTCTGTTAAGGGGCATATGCACACAAAGTCTGATAGATAATACCAAACTCGGTGCATAAATTTGAGAAAATCCTGCTGGTATACTCACGTGCGTTATCAGTACGGATAATCTTTAAGGGAGTAGAAAATTGAGTGCGAGTCTCTATAAGAAATGTGCGGAAGGTGGACGAGAGTTCGGCACGATCACGAAATAAGTACAACCAGGTAACAGGTGAGTAATCATCAATGAATGTTACAAAGTAACGATAACCAAAAATACTAGGAATCTTGTACGGTCCCCAAATATCTGAATGCACTAATGAAAAGGAGCATCGCTCCAGGTACAAAGGGAAGTAAAAGATACACGATGTTGTTTGTCAAAGATACATGATTCACAAGAAAACTGCTGAAGAGGAACACCGGGAAGAGATTTCTTGAGAATCTGGGGATGAGCATGCCCAAGACGACGATGTCAATCAACGGAAGAGAGATTGGAAAGAGCAGTAGATGGAACATCCAAAAGATACGGCCCGTTGGACAGCTTCCCTCTACCAAGTATACTCTGTGTTAGTCGATCCTGCACAACAAAAGAAGAGCGTGAAAAAGTTACACAACAATCCAATTCCTGTGTAAGACGGCTAACAGAAAGAAGATTAAAAGGGGATCCCGGAACATGAAAAATCGAGGATAACGAGAGGGAAAGAGTAAGAGGCAGCAACCGGGGTCGTGTCACCATTTGCCACGGCAATGAACTTGGGATAAACAGTATATAAATATTAAGGTGGTTTCTGCGGAGAGAGATGATGTGTGGCACCTGAGTCCACAATCCAGTAAGAGCTTTGAGAGAGACAAGATATACCTTTATTGGAGATCGAGGCCACAGATCCAAAAGAATGACTAACCACCCCTTGTAGCTATTGGAATTGAGCACGCAGAGCAGCAATGTCTTCACTAGTGGCGGAGGGCGAAGCAGGAATAACGGAAGCAGTAAGGTGAGGAGGCAAATCATGCTTGCGGTAGCAGGTGGCCTCAAGATGACCATCTCGGCCACAGTGAGAACATTTAAAGAAGGTACATCCACCACGGCCCCGTCCCCGAGATTGGAGACCTCCACGGGTCGGTGGACCACGGGTAAAAGGAGCAAGTGTAGCCATGGGCTGCTGTAGGAGAGCAGGAGAGAGGGAGCCTCTAGTGGAGGAGTCATTTTCAGGAGCATCGAGCAAACATCTGAGAGGGGCAGAGTAACAGCGGACGATAGGATCTGAGCTCGAACACTATGAAGATGTGGTGGAACACAAGCCATCATCATCGCAATCCCAACTGCTTTTTTTTGCACATGTGTAGCCAAATCCCTGGTGGGAGGTTGATGGTGTATTCATGCCTCCACAAGAGTTTTAGCACGAGTAACAAAGGAACTCGAGTCACTAGTAGCCTCGGGGTCAAGGGATTGAAGATCGGTAAGTATGTCGAATAAGTGCTGAAGATTGTCCTTGCCAGAGTAGAGGGAGTGAAGATCCTCCAACATTGCGTGAGACGTCTCGTGATACATGGTCATCTGATACGGCTCGGTGTCCAGAGAATTGAGAAGCCATGATTGGACATGCCCATCATCACGGATCCACTCCTCAGTGGGTGTAGTGGGAGGAGCCCTTGTTAGGTGATGAAGAAGTCATTTAGTCTGCAGAACACGGCGAATGGAGTGAACCCATTCAACAAAATTCGGTTTCCCACGGAGAGAGATGGTGGTGATCCGCAATTCGTCATGAAGCTCAGGAGGAGCAACATTAGCACGTTCAGGAAGAGAAGAAGCAGTAGTCGAATCTGAGGCCATGCGGACTCAAAAACCGGTGAAGAGGCGAACTGCCCGAGCGGTAAACAGGAGCGGCAAGCTGCAGCGAGCAGAGAGGGCAGGCAGCCTCAGCAGCAGGTAAAAGACCAACAACCTGTAGCGGGTGAAAAAAAAACAAGTCGCAGCGGCAAGTTGCAGCAGTCCGCAGTCTGCGGGAAGCAACGAACAGGGGACCTTCAGAAAACAACCCGCAGCGGGTAAAAAACAATGAGTCGCGACAGACCAAGAGCAGACTGAAAAAACAAACCGGTGTAAGCCGTCAACAAGAAAGGCAAATCGTAGCGAGAAAGGCGGATATGCGAGTAGATCACAAAAGAGAAGGAAGAAGCACAGACCGCAGCGGTTAGAGACCACCAAACCACAGCGGATGCAAGAGCAGACCGCTGCGGGCAAGAGCAAATACTGCAGCAGCAAGGAGAGGAAACCCGCAGCGGACAAAGAGCAATCCGCAGCGGCTAGGAGAAGCAACCCGCGGCGGACAAAGAGCAATCCGCAGCGGTAAGGAGAGGAGCAAACCCGCGGTCAGATCGCGCGACAAGATGAAGTCGGCAAGATGAGAAGACCACGCGGTAAGGGAGAGAAAGAAAGTGGGCCCCACGGAGCGGACTTGAGAGGTTATAAAGGGAGAGAGAGGGGGCGGATCCACAGGATAGGAGAAAAGCGGAGGGTATAAAAGGAGAGACCGCAGACAGGGTGCAATTTAAAGAAAGCAGAGACCGCAAACAGGGTGCGGTTAACGAAAGCAGAGACCGCCTGGCAGACCGGAAGGTGGTGGGCAGTTAGAAAAAACAGGCCGGTTCTGGACCTCTGATACCATGTAGAAAATGGGAAAAAGTAAATCTTATTCATCCAAAATTGTCTTTACACTTGTAGAGAATACACATATATATAGGAGAGAAAGAAGAGAGGAATCACAAACTAAAGACGTGAGATTAATCTAACACTATTGGGCCTAAATACAAAACATTTCCAGCAGTAATAATATTCACGGTAGAAGAGCTCAGAAACTCAAAATAGTATGAAATTGCTTTACACCATGATATTTGAGAAACAAACAACTGAAACTTACCTAATTGCCTGCATGACCATAAATGGATCACAAACATGTCCGTCCTCGGAGAGCATGTTCAGAATTGTTTCCAACGTCTAAAATAGGCAGGAAAAAAGATATTGATTCATTAATTTATAAAACTTGACATTTATCAAATTAATAGTTGCAACTCTTACTAGATTTAATTTACACATTTCCTCTCTCTAGACCCCAATATGGCAATATCCATTTGAAATGATAATTCAATATAGAAACAGCCCAATACCTTGGGCCAGTAATTGAGAGATAAACATAAATTCAAGGAAGATACAATCACAAAACAAAATATTGCACGTTCTTACTCATAAAACAAATCAACAATTACAAATCAATTTAGTATTGTCAATCAGCCTACATAATCTTCATGATTACTACGCTTGAACAAATAATCTGTTCCGCAACTAAAACCAAAGAGCATGATAGAAAATGTTTGAGTGTTCCACAGACAATGCTTTGCTACAAATGGCAGAATCGAGATTTGTTTTCATTTTAGCTGAGATTCAGTTTCATCATGAAAAACTATTTTAGCATGAACTGGACTTTTAAAGCCTCAAAGTGACGTGTCATCTGATGTGGAAAATTAAAAAAGGATAGGTTACTTTTTTCAGAGAAGGGGTGGCGACTCTTTCCATCATAAGGAAAACTAAAGCATTGTAACGTATACAATAAATAAGAAAGAAGTTTAAAAATAAGAAAAATTATGGAAGCATGATTAATTGATTTCTTAAAAAGTAGATCAATAACCTCACAGTTGCAAAGTAGAAGATCAAGCTTGAGAAATGGACCCCATTCATCGCTCTTTGAAATATTCAAGACAGTCACAACTCAGTCTCCCTTAGTCTACACTATTGGACCTGGATCAAGCTCATTCTCAAAATTGAAGATCTGGCTGCCCATTTGGCATTAGGCGGATACGTGTCCTCTCCACTAGCAACTAGTACGTTAAACCTCATCGGGATAGATGAATCATTTAGGGTCGAGCCACTCATGTTTATGGGAACATGACTATGCGCACCAGTGGTTGGAGGGATCATAAAGATGAACTGTTCAGCTTGTGGGTCAACTCGCCTCCGTACAGCAACACTCTGATGATGCTCGTATTGGAGGGTGTGGTAAAATATCTGCTCAATAGACTCAAGGCAGTGGGGAGTTAGCTCTCCACAAAGCTCAGCGAGGGCCCTATATAAATTGGAAAGCAGTCAAGGTAGTCTCCTCCTGAATACCGCGCCTCAGTACTAACTCATTGAATCAAGTAAAATAATTGGCAACAAATAGAGTCCCTCACAGGGTATATAACTATTCGAGGAGCAAACTCCTTTAAAATACGTAATGCACCTCTCCTTTAACTTCTACTTCACGTCTATCCATTTGTAGATGGGGAGAAAACCATCGCACTCTATGACATGCTCTAGTCTAGACCAATAAATTGTAGTTTGTCCTTGGATCTTCATCTTTACAAAATTAATGCAACCCTAATCAGATATTTTATCAGTCAAAGCATTCATCCAAGCTTAAGAACCAATCACGCGTCTAGTCTGAACTGGTGATTGATACCATCTTCGTGAAAATACGCTATATGAGGTTCTTAATAAACATCATAGTAATCATTCTTAGCATAACTGAATTGTGTCGCAGTATCAACATCTCTACGAATTAGTGGTTAGAGAAGGGGATGATCTACATTTACTAGGGATATCTCATGTGAGGAGCACTTCGGGATCATGCATAAACGGTCTTCTGATCCTCTACTAAAGGGTGATGATGATGACCAAAACTATAGTACAAGGTTTTCTCCTAAGAAGCTCACTAGGGTCAAGCATAAACGAGCTTCGGGTCCTCTAATAAAGAGGATCATATGAGGAAGGCCTAAAGATATTCGTCCCGACAGTAATCAAATTGTGTTGAAGGGCTACTAGGACTTGTCGTGAGTAACCCATAGGCTCTACCACTATGTATCATAAACCAAGCCCAACCCTGGAGCTCTATTATCAATTTGACGTGAGACAAATCTATGAAGTTCAGACGTTAGCCTGGCTCTATATGAGAATCCAAGCAAGCATGCAATCAATGAGCAGGCTTAACAACTGACTCCAATGCTTCAATATGAACAAGTATTTTAGACGTGCAACAACATGAACAACAAAAATTTGAATATCACGAAGTTAATCTCAAACGCTCATAACTAATTCAAATAATGCTAACAAGAAATAATTGCACAACATTGACAGAGTCCGAAAGTGAATAAAATATACATGTCTACTGTCAAAAAACATAGAATATTAAGATTAAGATATCACTAAAAATATTAGGTTTATTCATACAATGTAAGTAATTGAAGAGGGTGTGGACAGTGGCGTGAGTGCGACTGGTGAATTTGGGTGGGGATTGGACTGTTGCATGGGTTCAAATATGCATTTAGCGGATGGGGGATTTGGGGACTATGGATTTGCGGATTTTAGGGCTTTGTGGAAGTTGGAGATTTGGGGGAGAAATGTTGTTGGCTATTGGTGACATAGGAAGGAGGATTTGGGCGATGGCACTCTGGTAATGAAGGCAATGGGCCAATGGGGAAGATGAAGGGAAGGGGTCCGAGACCTGCCAAAGCGGTGGTGGTATGGAAGCTTGGGGGAGGATGTTGTTGGGCTAGAGAAGGGCTTGGTGGTCTGTCAGAGGAGATGGCCATACTAGAATTTTAGAGGATGCTACGAGTATGGGTGGACTCAAGGAAGGGTGGACTCGAGGAAGGGTCGGGTGGTTGTTATGGATCTACTTGGATTTGTCGGAGGAGTGGTCGGTGGTGAAGATGACGGTGGCGGAGATAATACGGATCCTTGACCGTGGCTGCCTAAGAGAAGCGTGCTTCAGAGAGAGCTTCCAGGATCTCTTTAGGGTTTGGAGAAATAGACTTTCTTCATTCATACCAACACAAGACCCACTGGGTCCTTTAAATAAGACTTACAATCGACAAAAAAAAGAAGGTCAAAGGAAATAATGACAGACTTGGACATGCGACTAAAAAGGACACATCATAAAGACACGACATAAATAACGATGTCATATAAGGACACGACTCTAAGACAAAATAAAAGCATATTAAGAAATAAATAAAGTCATAATAAGACGCATAACATCTCTCCAGCCCTTCAAATCAAGCTTGTCCTCAAGCACGAACATTGCGTGGATTGCCGAGTCTTCTGGCATCTTGATCTCCCGTCAGAACAACGCCAGATTGCGCATAGTGGTGGCAGGGATGTCAGCGAGTTGCAGCAACGCCGTCGGAAAAAAGGGCGATGAAAGGAATGTCTTCGGCAGGGCAGGTGTAACAGTGTTCAACAGCAACGACAAGATGACTGCAGGAGCGACGATCGGCTGAAGGAAGTCAGGAACGGATCTGGCGGCGAGGTGGCAGGATGTACCAGCGGAGCAGGGGCCGATGGAGGATGTGATGATTGTGCCTTGGCGGCCCAGATTTGTTTGTCATATAGTTCTTCAAACGACATTAGAATCTCAATAATGCGCGCCAAGAGTCTGAAAGCTAATGATGACTGCCATATTAAAAATAGAAAGAGCTCAAGTAATTAATCAATTAATTGATTAAGTAAGATGTGGTATAATCGATGTTGAAGCCGGGAAAATCCCTTCTTCAAAATTCAGATCTAAGTGGAGCCCGAGGTTATTGGTCACACGGTTGTTAAAATTTTCTCAAGATGATCAGGGGGATAGCTCTGATAGCAAGTAAAACTTTCAAAGCTATCAAGATGACACATTGATCAAGCGGAAAACGGGAATCAGGCGCAGGACCACTCAACCGTAAACCAACCTCAATAAACCAGAAATAACAGAAGACAACAAACAAGTCTGATATTATCAACAATCTTCTTTACAAGGCAGGACATACATGACGAGACATGATTCGTCGATGTACTAAGGAAGAGCATACAAGCAAAGCAAGAAAACAAGCAGGGCGGACTGTCTCAGAGACCGCCGAAACCGCCGAGTTCGTCGAGACCGCCGAGACCGCCGAGACCGCCAAGCTTCTGTTGCACCAAACTGAACTGCGGAGTCCGCGTAGACCGCGGACAACCCGTTATTCTGTTGAACACCTTTCTCCGCTCCTTGCAAGCCGCCAAACCGCTGAAGTCGCCAAGCTGTCAGAGTCCGCGAACAAGCTGCTTCCGAACTGAAGAACAGACCGGCGGACAAGTTATTGAATTGGGAAAGCTGAAGGAGAGCATACTGGCTGGCAGCAACCGCGACCTGCTGCAAACCGCTGATTGTAAACTGCAAGCTCCACTGATCCCTGATCGCAGTCAGCACCAAAAACCTGGCTTCTCAGTGCTAGCCGCACAACCTGCAAACAACAAACCGGTTATCCTTCTCAAACTGCGCGGACAGAAATCTGAGGCCGCAGCAATTAATCCAAGTCCTACTTACTGTTTATTCAGTTACTTATGTTGTCACAGAGGGGTCCTATTTATAGGCACAGAGAGGAGTGTGGTTACTGCCCTAGTGGATAGAGACACCACCTCAGCCTGCAGCTAGCACAGAGCAGTCCGCCCAGTCCGCATGAATAAGGACGGACACCATCATATCCGCCTGCCATCAAGAAAGGTCGGATAGAACCAGTCTGCATCCCTGCGGATACCGCACCAGTCCGCAACAACAATGTCCACGATCAAAGGCACAGACCGCCCAGTCAACCAGCGGACATTGCGGACTCCGCGATCAATCTGAACTTGTCACAAATCGTGACAAAGTCCCAACCAGAGAACCTCTGGCGTGAGCTCCGCAGACACGAGCAATCAGTCTGCCAGCTCCAATCCAGTTTGTCTAACCGCGAACTCAGTGGTTACCTCCTAACCGCACCACCTGAGATCAAGGACACAGGCCAATGCCGATCTCGCGAGCTCCAAGAGCAGTCTGCATAGAGCGAACTCTGCGGACTCCAACCCAGTCCGCCCAGACCGCGGATATTCAACCTATCCGCACGGCTACCACCAAGGACTCACCACCAGGCCGCAACTTCAGACTGTCAGGCCGCACCACCAGTCCACAAGATTGTCCGCCTAGGCCGCGCGGTCTGTCTGATCAACCCTCACTTTCACTTCAATAATTTCAACACTCCCCCTTGAAGTGAGAAGTGGTGACCAAACCCAGCAGTCCCCGTAACGGCCCCTTCAACAGCAGCTTAGTGAAGATATCCACGATGTTGTCCTCGCTCCGCACATGCTCAACCATAAGAGACCACTCCAACACCTTCTCCCGAATGAAATGGTGCTCAATCTCTATATGTTTGGTCCGCGCGTGACAAACTGGATTATTAACCAGTTTCATGTCACTCTCGTTATCACCGCGAAGCAGAATTAGATCTCGCACTTCTTCATGGACGTCCTCTACTAGCCTGCTCAGCCAGATGGCTTCCAGAGCTGTCAAGGCCGAAGCCTTGTACTCTACTTCTGTAGTAGAGACGGACACCGAATCCTGCTTTTTACTGCACCATGAAATACTCGTTGATCCGCATGTGAAAACATAACCAGACGTTGACTTTCGATCGTTTAAGTCTCCCCCATAATCAGCATCAGTGTGGTCATGCAGAGAAAAGTCTGTGTCCCTCTTATACAGGAGTCTCATATCAGAAGTAGTTTTCACATACTTCAGAATATTTCTCGCCGCTACCAGATGAGGCTTCCTTGGTTTCGCCATATAACGACTAACTCGGCCTACAGCATAAACAATGTCTGACCATGTAATCGTCAGGTAAATCAAGCTCTCAACCAGAGCTCGGAACACCAAGGGATCAGGAAGAATCCTCCCCTCATCTCGTCGAAGCTTCAGGCCACAATCCAGGAGTAGAGCTACTTTTCCCTTGTTCAAGCCGAATCGATGAACGATCCACTCAGCATAGCCCATTTGAGAGACGAGTATGCCGCTTTTCTTCCTCTCAACCTCAAGTCCAAGGAAGTGGTAAAGCGCACCCAAATACTTCATCTCGAACCAAATAGCTAGCTCGGCCCTGAGCTTAGCTACCTCCTCCTCAGAGTTCCCCGTGACGATCATGTCGTCCACGTACAACAGCACCAAGACATGAAGCTCCCCCTGCTTCTTTATGAACAGGCTAGAATCTGAATCAGAGGTAAAGTATCCGCAGAACTGGAGGTATTCTGTGATCTTTCCATACCATGCACATGGAGCCTGCTTCAACCCATAAAGAGCCTTCTGAAGCTTACAGACGTAGTCCGGATGATCTTCAGATACGTAACCTGGTGGTTGAATCATGGAGATGTCTTTATCTATCTCCTCGTAAAGAAAAGCATTATTTACATCAAGTTGACACATCTTCCACCCTTGGCAAGCAGCCAATGCGATCACCATCCGCACCAAAGTCATCTTGGCAACTGTACTAAACGTCTCTTCATAGTCTTCGTCGTACTGTTGGGAGAACCTCGAGCAACCAGACGAGCTTTATATCTTTTTATACTTCCATCAACCTTCTTCTTCAGTTTGTACACCCACTTATACACTCACTTATACGTCGTAGGAGTAACGCCAACGACCTTAGGCACAAGGTCTCAAGTCTCATTCCTTCTGAGGGCTGTCATCTCCTCATCCATAGCGTCATCCAACTCCTTGACTCCAGTGGCATCATCAAACTTTGAAGGTTCCCGCTCATCCAGGGGGCCTGCGAAGAAACAGGAGACAAAGCTCACCATGTTTCCTTCGTTGTAACGAGCGGGTGGTTTAATGGTCCTCTTCGATCACTGAAGGGTCTGACCATTACTGACCACCTCTGCTGCGTCTTCTTCATCAGTTCCATTCTCGAGCAAACTTGGAACAACGCTCTCCCTGCTTCCTGAACCAGAAGCTTATGCCCCGGAGCTTGAAACACCTAGAGCTTTGGGTGACACCGGCAGCTCCACCAGAAGATCCTTAGGAGCTTCCACCTGCCCACCATCAGACCTGCTCTCCTGCAGCTTAATAGAGCTACCTCTATACGACGTCAGTTCATCAAAGACAATGTCTCTTGATACAACAAACTTCTTCGTCGCAGGATCCATACACTTCCATCCTTTCTTCCGCTCATCATAGCCCACAAAGACAAGCTTCCTCGTCTTTGCATCAAGCTTGGTCCTCAGAGCATCCGGGACGTGAACGTAGCAGGTTGATCCAAACACCCGAAGGTGTTCCACACTGGACGTCTCCTTGAACATCAGCTCATGAGGAGACTTCATGTTGATCGGACTCAGAGGCATCTGATTGATGACATAGGTTGCACAGGTCATTCCTTCTGCCCAAAAGGACCTCGGAATGTCTTTTACATGAAGCCAGCATTTACAGGTTTCCGTCAAATGATGGATTTTCCTCTCCGCTACTCCATTTTGTTGTGCAGTATGTACACAAGTAAGCTCCCTCGGATGACTTGCTTCCTGCAGAAGTTAGAGAACTCAGTTGAGACGAACTCACCTCTGTTGTCCGTTCTCAACTTCTTGATCTACAGACCAAGTCGGCCCTCCACCAGCTCCTTGAACTCCACGAACAACAGGAAAGCATTTGACTTCTCCTTCATGAAGTACACCCACGTGTACCTCGTATAGTCATCAATCAGCACGAGCATATACCTGCTCCCTCCAAAACTGGCAGTGACGGTTGGTCCCATCAGATCACCATGAACACACTCCAATGATGCTTTAGACCTGTTTTGTGATTTACCAAATGAAAGGTGATGTGTCTTTCCATATTGACATTCAGCACAAACATGACCATCACCGTAGGATGACAACTTAGGCAAGCCTTTCACAAGGCTCCTCACCGACATGGCTTTCAGCTTGTCCATCCCTACGTGCCCCAGCCTTTCATGTCAGATAGTCGCGCTGTCATTGACCCTCATCTGATTAACATAAGAACTTGTTGATAGAACAAACAAGTCCTTTACTCTCCTTCAAACGTGAGCAACATCAGCATTTACCGCTGATACGTTCCGGAGAAATCTCACTTCTGTTGCGCCGAACAGAACGTGATAATCCGCATCTACCGCGTTGGTCACTGAGAAGAGGTTCTTCTTCATGACCAGTATGTGATAAACACACCTTAACGTGAGTGAGTGGCCCCTCATCAGTACCCAAGGACACAACTCCCTCCTTCTCTACTGTATACACAGAATCTTCAGCAATAATAGCATCATTACCTGAGTAAGTCTGCAGTGAAGAGAACTTTGACTCATCCCCGGTGAGGTGATGACCACACCCAGAGTCGATAATCCAGTCATCTTGGTAGTTGATGGAGGACAATACACAGACACACATGCTCGTCATGAAGGCATTCCCCCATCCAGCTCCCTCAGCACGGGAACAAGCCTCCTTGCCTACAGCATGACCTGGCTGAAGCTTCACCTTGCAGTATCGTTTGAAGTGACCCGGCTGATTTCACCTGTAGCACCTTGGTCCTTCTTTTCACCACGCGTAGAAGAGGACTTCTTCTCTTGCTGATATGAAGTTGATGGACCATCGCCAGCAGGTTTCTTCTTGTCCCATATCTTCTTCTTCCCTGAGAAGAGAGTCTCACTGTCTCCTCCAGAGACATTCAAACCAGCCATCTGCCTTGCTAAGCTCTCCTGCGAAGCCAGCAAGTTCTCCAGCTCTAGCAACGATGGCTGAGTGGCCCAGCCTTGAACAGAGGTCACAAAAGTCACATTCTCCTTCCGCAAGCCACGGATGATGTACCTCTTGAGCTTCGCCTCCGAGATAGGCTCATCAAGGTCCAACGCTGATATCTCAGCGCACAGGTTCTTCATTTTCAGGAAGAAAGTTGAGATAGACAAGTCTCCCTAAGTGGCTCTCGCCAACTCATTTTCCAAGAACTGTAGTCGCGCTGCATTCTTCTTGTTGAACAACCCATCAAGGGGAGTCCAAATCTCAGCAGCAGATTAACATCCAAGGATGTGATCAAAGAGCGATCTTGGAGCTCGGAAAGAAACATCCAACCTGATATTCGGCAAGGCTCCTGATGGGTTGACTACTTGCTCTGCGCATGGCTAAGAGCTACCCCCCCCCCCCATCTCTATAAATAGAGGGGAAGGGGCCTTTTCCCGGGCATCCCTTCTGAATTCTCGTGAGATGCCGATTACAGCTAACGAGACCGCAAAGAAGCCGATGCTCTTGGGGGAGGTACTCGGTCTGCTAGCCCCTACCTCCAAAAAGCGAGATCTTGATGGCGACGACGAGAAGGGAGATTGTCGGAAGAATAAGAAGAAGAAAAGTGTCCCTGTCAGGGAGGGTTCCTCTGTTCTGGCCGAATATCTCTCTCATCTTGCCGAGTACTCCACCATCCTGACTGTGACCTAAGATATACTAAACCAGATGGGCTTGGGTGAGGACGTCGATTGCTCCGGCTGGTGAATTTACTCGCCTCAGCCTGCATCCGGACAAGCCCGTTGTTACTCCGTTCGCGCAACGCGCTGCGGACCTTCCTGCCGAGGTGCCAAATACCCCAAAAGGTAAAACATAAGACAGGAAACTAATGTCATTGTTCTTGACATGCTCGCCTTTTTTGACGATTGCGACTACTGTAGGAAAGACGCCACCTGGGAACCCCGACGAGCTGTCCACTGCACCACTGAGCCAAGGCATCCCGCCAATCTCCCCGTCCGTTGTGTCGAGTTCGACGGCTCACCATACGGTATGGATTCACAAGGGCACCGGGAAGGTGACCCCCGGGTCAAGAACTCCCCGGGCGGGGACCACGCCGGCGAGAGATCCGGCCGAGTGTCTGCCCCCTCCGACCCCTACAACGGCGGGCTTCCAGCCGACCCTGGTACCTCCTCCAAGTGCTTTATCGTTCATATCCTCGCGCAGTGGAAGGAATGAGAGACCGCAACCATCCAGCATCCTGGCTTCCAGTGATCGTCGGACTCCGGAGCTCCACGGGAAAGCGCCTGCTGATCCTCCTGTTGAATCTTCCCTGCGACCAGAGATTTTGCAGCAACATACCTCGCACTCCCACAGGGATCAACACAGGGGTCGTTTCTCAGGAAGGCGGGGACCGCATCATCGGATCCCTTCTCCTCATCGAGTACGCTCACCTTGGCGTGGCTCACCTCGTCGAGATCAGTCTCCACCTCGGGGCGAGTCCCCTCTCCGGGAGCATTCTCCCCATCGGTGCGAGGTTAGCTGGTTAGGCCCCAGATCCCGCGCGTTGGTAATGCTCTTTCCCTGGCTTAAGGTTTTTCCTGTTTTTTTAAAGCTCGTGTGGATATAGGCGAGTTCCTTTGTAGGTCACCCTGCGACGCCTGGGGCCGCGCTGATGGATGACATGGGGCTCTTGTTGCACAAGCATCAGGAGAAGGTCGCTTCGGCCTACCTCGACCCGGAGACTAAATTCGACCAGCTGGTGATCTGCGAGCCGCGGGGGCGCCTCGGCTCGTTGTAAACGCGAGTCGCCAAGCTACAGGAGTTCAAGGAACGCCTGATCTTCACGGAGTCACGCTTTTATGTGATCAATCACATGGAACAGCGTCACGCCATGGTGGAGCATCGACAGGAGCTGTTACACAACAAACTCCGCAAAATTCGGGCGAGCATTGGATCAGTTGGGAGGCTGGCGGGAATCGACGACAATATCCATCAAAGCGAGGAGTGCTTGGTGAGTGCGAACGAGTTCATCCGGCGTGCGCGCGAGCAAGGATGGGTTGGGCGACACGTCCATCCTGAAGACCGGCCCGGGAACCTCCAAATTCTTTAGCCTTTGCGATTATTAATTTTAATTATGTCTGTAATAATAAACATTAGAAATTTGTTACTATTGTCGTTTAATTCGCTTCGGAGAGCATGCATTGTGGTTCTTTATTTTCCTGGTCTTGTAGCTCGCGCTGAAGTGTTTGTGATGAGGCGCTTCTGCCTTCCAGGGTGTGTGAGTATGCTTAGGTTTATCGTTACGTTTTAACGAGCATGCTAACCCCTTTTGCGGCTTTTTTGCGAGTATGAAGGTAGTGAGAACTGCGTCGAAATAACCTCTTCCGATGGCGGGCGATCCGCAACGTGCCAACTGTTGTTGTCGAATCGCGGTCCCCCCCCCCAAGCTTTGGGGAGGGGGGTCAAATGGCGCTACTTTTTGTGGAACCCCTCTTGCTCGCTTGCTCATTCTCGTTAGTCGCTACTCGCGTACCAAGATGGTTTCCGCCGAGGATGCTCATGCTCACAAGGTCACTCGTGCCACAACGTTCTCTAGAGCGACCTTCAAGAAGCCAATTACTGACAACGCGGACCTTGAAGACTTCAAGGAACGCTTTTCCTGGATACTGAAGAGGGTTTCAGAGCGAAGATACCCCGCCCAAGCGAACGTATCAACTCCTTCCCAGATTGGGTCGTACTGTCGGTTCGCTATTTTGAGGTCAACCTTCGCCTTCCTCTGTGACCGGAGTTCTGCGAGACCCTCCAACATTTCAGACTGATGTCGGCCCAGATCAACCACAACAGTGTGGCGATCATTGTTGGGTATCTTGCCTTCCTTCGGTCAGAGGAAATTGTCTTTGATTTGGCGGTCTTCAAACGGATCTTCACCATCAGGGCGACGAAAGAAAGAGTCATCTTCTTCTCCAGTCATACCTGCACCGTCGTTGGGACGATCAACAAGGTGTACCGCTAGACTGATCAAATCGTGGTCTTCGGTGTCCCAATCGGCGACTTCGCTCCCCAACAACGAGAGTGTCTTCCTCGCGCCCGCTCTGGAGGGGCCGGCCAAGGATCTGCGGGCTGCCTTTCGTGGGCGGAAATTTGGCGGCGCCTGCTGGCGGCGCGACGTCGTCAATCTGCCCGAAATCTACCCGGGGACATGTAATTATGTAAACAGGGCCAGAATCTACAGTGCTACCAGATTTGCTGAAAAACTCGCTATCAACACGGCATTGTCCTTGCAGGCATCCGAACAATCCCGCGGGAACCTCTCCCGATGACCAAGGAAGTTCTCCCTCCCTCGTCGGGGTTGGAATCTCAAGCCAGCATGATAGGGTCGTTGTCGACGCATCCCGTCACGATGTCACCAATCCCGGAGGAACCGATGGTGGCGGAGCCAGCCGAGCAGCCCGCCACTGCCAAACCTTCAAGGAGACCCAAGCGCGGTGAGCCATCGAAGAAGAGGTCACGAAAGGAGTTTGCCACCAAGGCTAAGTAGGTCGCGGAGGAAGGTGAAGTCGGCGAGCCATCCTCGCATCCCAACTACGGCTTCGACATCGAAGGGGTGGATCGCTTTGGTCGCCCTTTGGGGACCTGGTAGGAAGGGGCTCACGAGGCCCGTCTTAGCACCAACCTTCCTTCATGGTCGGAAGACTGGGATGACAACGGCAAGGCCTATTACGTCGCCTTAGCGTTATACGGCCGCGAAGATGCAGCGATGCTGTCATAGTCCAGCACTTCTTTCCTCGCCAACCAGGCCGCGAGGTCTCAGCTGCGCTCCCTCGAGCTTACTCATTAGCTGGCGAGGAACCTCAAGGCGGCGGATGATCGGTTTGACATGCAGAGCGGTCGGATGGACCAACTCCTGCACTCGCAGAGCGAGTTCCGGGCAAAGATCGCCGAGCTACAGAAATTACTAAAGGAGGCTGAGGCGAAAGTCGTCGAGTGCAAGAATTGCGAGTTGATCTTGGTCAGACAAAAAATTCTTTCCTTTCGCATCCATACCTGTGAATCGTCTTCCTAAAAAATGTGTTTCTCTTTCTTGCAGGAGGTCGAGCTAGTCGCTGCCCAATGAATCTCGGAGCAGGAACAACGGCTTGAGGAGAGACAAGCGGCGCTAGAGGCGTCCCAAGTGAGATTTGTCGAGCTGGAGACGCGCGAGGCGGCGAGGAGCCAGCCAGAGGCAAGCACCTCTGGTATTGGGAAGAAGATTTGTATCGTCCGATAAGACCTTCCCCGGATGAAGCGCGACATCGCGAGGGCCGTAGGCAACGTGCTTCTCGCTGCGCTGAAGTTCGAGAATCGACTGATGCCGAGCTCCGAAGATCTTACGCTAGAGGATATCATCCCGGGACTTCTCGTCGAGGAGGCTGACTCTCCTATGTCATCACAATCCTTGGGTTCAGGGGAGGACGACGATTCAGACGCCGAGGACGAGGATGACAGCGAGGGTGGTAGCTAGTCGTAGGGGTTGTCGCCCTTCTGCGCCAACATTTTTTGGGTGGCTGAGAATCTCGCCCCATTTGTTTTGAAGATGTAATTCATATTAAGCATAAATGAAAATCATTTTTTGTTGATCTGTTTACTCGATTTTTGTTGTTTGGATGCTCGCAAGACACGATGCTCGCTATGCTCTTAGGCTCAGACGACGATGAATGTTCGTTATGATCTTAGGCTCGAGAGAGTCTGTGTGCTAGCCAGACTTCGGCACTACGCCCCCATTCGGATACTCGATGTTGTTCTTTTGGCGAGCATCGGTACAAGCTCGTCGTGATGCCCAAACATCTCGCTTGGGCGAGTACTACACATACTCGCCACCTCATGCTCGCACTCACGAGGAAGCAAGTAGTCTGCATGTTGGAGAGGAGCTCGAGCAGAGGCCTGAACTACAGCAACTCCACAACTTGGGGCCTTTGACTCATTTGAGGGGTCAAGTAACTGATATACAGGAGAGAAGCTCGTGCAGGGACTCAGACTACGGTAACTCCACAACTCGAGATCAACTCACTCGAGGGGGCAAGTAGTCTATATGCAGGAGAGGAGCTCGTGCAAGGACTCGGACTACGACAACTCCACAACTCGGGGACTTCTGTTCACTCGAGTGGGCAAGTAGTCGATATGCAGGGACTCGGACTACGGCAACTCCACAATTCAGGGACTTCCATTCACTCGAGGGGGCAAGTAGCCGATATGCAGGAGATAAGCTCGTGCAGGAACTCGGAGTACGACAACTCCACAACTCAGGGACTTCTGTTCACTTGAGGGGGCAAGTAGCTGATATGCAGGAGAGAAGCTCGTACAGGGACTCGAACTACGGCAACTCCACAACTCAAGGACTTCTATTGGTGACGAGGTCACTCGCCCTGTTACTTGAGAGATCGACAAAGAGTTAAACGTATTAGCTTCTTTGATGACGAAGGATCTATTTTCAAGGAAGAGACGATCTTCCCTTCGTCGAGTTGGAAGGTCGGCCCCAGATTCTCTTCCAATAACATCTACAGTCAGATGAGAAGTGCGATCGGGGGGTCAACGGCCAACATGCAAGGGGAGAGCTGGTCTCGGCTCGGTGTAGAGGCTTTGACTTAGGAGGATTCATTACATTACCCGGCACACCGTCTCATCATCCGTTCTGAGAGTCGTGAGAGTTAAGTCGGAGGCTCATTTCCCAACGTGATCGTGAGGACTGCCTTCGCACCTTTGCGAATTGTCGCTCTACTACCTGACTACGAAAGCCGAAACATCGGTAAAGGGAAATGACTCTCGGGAGGTCCAACAGGATGCACACGTTCGAGGCCTCCATCATTTTCCTGGCGGAGGAGTAAAAGAAACCTGGATAGGTACTGGCACTCGGGAGGTCCTTCAGGACGCACACAAACTCGAGACATCCATCCTGACTTTGGCTTACTCCACTCGGGAGGGATCGCCGCCTAAGTGACGATGAGCTTTTAAACTTTTAAAACAATTTTTTTATTCGTCGTTGAGCTTATAGATCTCACGTGGCCTCAACGACATCTTTAATGGTGGAGGACCTTTCTCTCTCCGTTGAGCTGGGGTGTTGGTTCTGGACTCTTTTCTAATAACTTCCACAATCAAATGAGAGGTGCAATCGGGGGGTCAACGGCCAACATGCAAGGGGGAGCTGATCTCGGCTGTCTGTGCAGAGGCTTGAACTTAGGAGGACTCATTACATTACCCGACACATCGTCCCCTCATCCATTCTGCGAGTTATGAGAATCAAGTCGATGGTTCATTCCCCAATCCGATTGTGAGGACAATGATGCATGCTTATCTATACTTGGAATAACTCATGAATAAGGAGGCAAAGAATTCCCGTCTTTCAGGGTCATGTATATACATTCAAGGTGTGATTACAAACATACAAATTCATCCCTTTCAGGGGTGGAACCTTTTAAGGTCATCATCGCTCCAGGTGTTACCAAGCGGTTCGCCTTCATGATCCTGCAAGCGGTAACCTCCTGTCTCGAGCGCTTCTTGAACGATGAAAGGTCCCTCCTAGTTCGGGTTGAGCTTTTTGATGGCAGTTGATCTCCCCGCAGCATCCACATTTTTAGGACAAGGTCTCACACTTGGAATTGCTTTATGCGTGCTTGTCGAAGTGCCTTGTCATCCTTCTCTTGACTTCTTCCTGCCTGGTTGATGCAAGGTCTCGAAGTTCTTCAATGTAGTCGAGGGAGAGCTTTTATGTTTCCTCATTCTCGAGGCGTCATTCTTCACCTTCTGCCGCAATCACCCTAGGATTTCTGACCTCAAATTCCACTGAGATGAGAGCCTCAAACCAATGGGACAACTTGAGAGGTGTCTCCCCCGTGGTCGAGTTGGGGGTAGTACTCAACACCCATAGAAACGAAGGGAGTTGCTCAGCCCAGTTCCCCTTCAGATTCGTGACTTTCTTCTTCAAGAGGTTGATGATGAGCTTGTTTGGAGCTTCCATCTGCCCATTGCTTCGGGGATGATGCACCGACGCAAAACGAAGATTCGACGCCAACTGCCGACAGAAGTCGGTCAGTTCCAAGCTGGCGAACTGCGGTCCGTTGTCAATGACGATGGCGAGAGGGATCTCATATCTGCAGGCGATCTCACCCCATATGAAGTTCGTGACGACCTGAGATGTGGTCTTGGCTAGGGTCATGGCCTCAATCCACTTGGAGAAGTAATCGATCATCACAAGAACAAACTTTCGCTGCCTGCTGGCCTAGGGAAAGGGTCAATCAAATCCATTCCCTGGATTGCAAACGGCCAAGGGGTCGTGGTCGAACGAAGCTGTTGGGTTGGCTGCAACTGGAGGAGAGCAAAGAGCTGGAACTTTGGACATTTCTTCGAGAAGGCTTCGGCATCTTTCTTGATCGTCGGCCAAAAGTAATTGTGCCTCGGGATCCTCTGTTGTAGAGTGCGATCCCCCAAATGGCTTCCGCACTCCCCCGAATGAATCTGTTCCAGGACCCGAGGAACCTCGAGCTTCGACACACGCCTGGCCAAGGAGCCCGAGATGGTTTTCTGATACAGTTCTCCTTCGTACATCACGTAGTACGCCTCCATATATCTGAATTTCCTTTGATCCCCTACTTCGGTCGGGAGCTGACCTGTAGTGAGAAATTCCACAAACGAATCCAACCAAGAGGTCCGTTGTTCGATCTTCATCATCTCCCCTTCCTTAATAGAGGGTCGCCACAGCTCAGTAAGAGTGCACACGGGCCGTACTTTATCAGGCGATTCGCTGACGTGTTCTCCTCCTGAGGCGCATGTTGGACGAAGAAAGATTAGAAACCTCAAATCAGTCCTTTCACTTTGACTAGGTATTGCTGCAGAACGGCATCTCTGACCTCGAACTCGTCGCGGATCTGTGACGCAATTACCATCGAGTCCGTAAAAGCTTGGATGTCCTGAATCCCCAACTCCCTGGCTGGACACAGCCCTGCGATTATGCCATCATACTCGGACTGATTATTGGTGACGGAGAAGAGGATCTCGACAATCTGCTTGATCCTGGTCCCATGGGGGCTAATCAGCATGATGCCCATTGCTACGGAGCTGATGCTCGAGGCTTCATCCACAAACATTTACTAGGGAATAACTCCAAAGAGCTCTCTGTCCCCATCCATCACCGTTGAGAAGTCCGCTAGGAAATCCACCATCGTTTGTGTCTTGATCGCGACCCTTGGGAGAAAAAGATGTCAAACTCATTGAGTTCCACCGACCACTTTGCTAATCGTCCTGAATGTTCCACCTCACTCAAGATACCTCGAAGAGGATGATCCGTCACCACGCGAATGGAGTGCGCAGGGCCTGAGCTTTCGTGCTAAGATCACCAAGGCAAAGGTCAGCTTCTCCAAAATGGGGTACCTCAACTCTGTCTTTTGAAGCACCCTGCTCGCATAGTAGATGGGGAGTTGTTTCTTCCTTTCTTCCCGAACTAGCATCGAGCTCATCGTTTCTGCTCCCACTCCCAGATAGAGTAGCAGGTCTTCTCCTTCCTTCGAGCCTTGGAGTAGGGGTGTTCGCGTCAGCTGCCCCTTGAGCTATTCAAAGGCCTTCTCGCACTCCTCAGACCATTCGAATTGTAGACGGCCTCGGAGAGTCTTCAAGAGGGGTGGTACTTCTCTCTGGCTATAACCAAAAAACAACAAAGGTCCGCCAACCTTCCAGTCAGCCTCTGGACTTCCTTGACGCTCTTCAGGGATGTCATCTCCATGATCGCATTGACCTTGTCGGGGTTCGACTCCACTCCCTCAGGGGTGAGAAGATGTCCCAAAAATTTTTCTCGGCCTGCCCCGAACACGCACTTTGTTGGATTGAGCCTTATCTTGTATTTCTGCAACGTCGAGAAGGTCTCCACCAGATCCTAGATGTGACCTTCGATGCTCTTTCTCTTGACCAAGAGGTCATCGACGTAGACCTCCAGGTTGCGTCCCTTTTGTTCCTTGAAGACATGGTCCATCATCCGCTGGTAGGTGGCTCTTGCATTCTTTAGCCCAAAGGGCATCATTTTGTAACCATAGTAGCTATCGAAAGTGATGAAGGAGACGTCACGACGGTTCGGGGGGTGCATCCGAATCTAGTGATATCCTGAAAAATATCAAGAAAACTCATAACAAAAAAACTGACGGCTGAATCAACCAGCACATCGACTCGAGGCAGGAGATAACAATCCTTCAGGCAGGCTTTATTTAATAAAAAAAGTCTACACACATCCTCCAGCGTCTCGAGGCCTTCTTCATCATCACCACAGTGGAGAGCCAGCCTGATATTAGATCTCTAATACAATACCTTCCTCCAGCAGTTTCTTCACCTCCTATTGGATGGGCTCAGCTAACTTGGTGGCCATCGTCCTTTGCTTTTGCCTGACGGACTTGACCTCCGGGTCGAGGATGAGGCGATGATGGCCACGTCAGCATCAATCTCGGACATGTCGGCGACGCTCCAAGCGAAGATGTTCGCGTTCTCCTGTAAGCATGCCACCAGCTCCACCTCCTTGGCCTTTAGGGCCCCTCCTATCTTCAGCATTTTGGCCCTCCCGCCCTCGGTCACTACTTCCACTTCTTTCCCTCCTACGCAGCCTCCAGCTTGGCACTTCCCTCCGGGACCTTTTCCAACTCCTTTGCTTCATCCATCCAGCTGATGGTGCTCACCCCATTCAGATAGAACTCCCGAGCAGCTCTTGGATCGCTCCTGATCCTCACCTGTATGTCCCCCAGACAGTACTTTAAGCATTGTTGGTAGGAGAACAGGACCGCCTTGAAGGAGTTGATCAAAGGCCTTCTGAAGATGGCATTATAGCAACTTAGCGCGTCCACAATGACAAACCTGCACTGGATCGTCGTCCCCCCAGGGTCACCTGCAACTCCACTCCTCCTTCCACCTCCTTCCTCTCCCCGGAAAAGCCGAAGAGAGGGTCATCTGAGGCGACAACCCTTCATGCCTCTACCTCTAACTCGTTAAACGTTTTCTTAAAGATGACATTCACGGAGCTCCCGTTGTCCACGAGAATCTGATCGGCGGTGAAGTCTTCGACGGCGGTCGGGATGATGAGAGCATCATGGAAAGGGTTCTCGTTCCCCAGCATATCCTCCACTGAAAAGGTGATCTCCTCCAACTGCTGAGGAGCATGTGAGGTCGAAGCGACACTCCTCCAGTAAATGGTGTGGAGAGTTCCTTTGCGGGAGGCCTCCACCCTGACTCCTTCATGGATCGCTTCGACCTCTCTCCCTCCTCCATGACTAACCCCTCCTCGACCACATTGGTCAACCTGGTCTTCATTCCGCCTCTGCACGGGAGCTTGCTGCCTCTCCGGGTCCTCCTAACCCCTCCGCCTCGACGCCTCTTCTCCTCCTGCTCCTTCTCCGACTCTCCTCCTAGCCTCCAGGAAATCTGGGCATGTCATGATATCATCCCCTCCAACTTGATGGAGCTCACAGCAAAGGGGGACCTCCGCAGGCCTGTTCCTCATCCTCTGATTCCTCCTCTGTAAACGGTTTTCTTGCCTGGAAACCGTCATCGCTTCCCTCTGGTCCCCTCCTCCTTGAAGCCCTCCTGGCTGGTACCGATTGTTCCTCCTCTCCGGGGAATACGTCCTTATGGCTAGCCACCACGGGGGTCAGTTCACGGGGTACTGAAACCTCCGCCCCTCTACTCGGTTCTCAGGAGCCACACCGTGCCACCTCTCTTCATGTCTCCTCTGCTCCTCCCTACTCCTTGGCTCTTCTCTTCTCTCCTCTCGCTTCTTCACTTCTCCCTTCCTTGGCCCCTCCTTGGGCCTCCTCTCTGGCATCTTCTCCTCATCCTCTTCTCGAGTTGCCCTCTCCAGCCTAGCCAAGAAACTGGGGTTGGTTGACTCCCCCCGTACAAACATGTTGTCCCTCTCGATCAACTCCTCGTACGACTTCGGGGGGTCCGTGCTAATTTCCAAATTAAAGAGCCCCTGGTTCAGCCCAAAAGTCAGGGCCAGATGTAGGGTAGCATTATCCACCTCCTGGATACCAAGGACTTCTTCCTGAAAGCAGTCAATGTAATGACCTAACGTCTCATGCTCCCCCTGCGTCAGATGGAAAAGGGCAACCGCCTCCTTCCTCTTCTTCGACGTCGCGAACCTCGTCATCAGCCCACAGCACAGGTCCTCGAAACAGTTGATCGAATTTGTCGGTAACTGGTGGAACCAGTCCCTGACCTTCCCCTCAAAAGTGATGGTCAAGAACATGTATTTGAAAGCACCTGTCATGCTATGGATTGACACCACATCCTCGAACCACCGGAGATGTCTGATCGGGTCATCTCTTCCTGAGTAGTAGCTCAAGACTGGGTCCCTGAAACCTTCGGGAACTGAAGCCGACCGCACCTCCTCGTTAAACGGGCTTTCACCCCTTGGTGGCAACCTGCGAGTTGGCGAGAAGCACCAAACTCGCCCCCGTAAGTATCCCGGGTCCTCCCCTAATACTCGCCTTCCCTAATCTTGATCCTCTGGTTGTTCGGGGAGTAGTACATCGACTGTATCGGTCGCTCCTGCTCCTCCAATGTTGGCTCCTTTCCCACAGGCCTAGATGGCGCGACATCCTCCGACAGGGTTCCACGACGGGGCGACATTGCCATGACCTTCGTACGAGGAGCCAGTAGCGAGCGCACAATGTTCTCGAGAAGTTGTGCGAGCCTGCCGAACTCCGCACTGAACTCGGCCAAGGTCATATACTCGCTCGGACACTGCGAGTTTCCTACCACTCCTTGCTCACCTCCATCCACCATGATGTTTCCTTGTTGGACTGTCCTCCTCTGACTGTGATTCATGCTCACCGCACCAAAGTGTTGAAACCGGAAAAATTCTCTCCAAAATTCGAATCTAATTGCAGCCCGAGGCTACTGGGCCAGCAATTCGGCCGACCGATTCTGAAGATGAGAGCAAGGAAGGAAGAGAGAGAGAAAACTAAAGGACCTCAGGCACTGTAGCAACGAGGTCTCACCACGTACCCGGAAATTTAGAGTAAATTTCCCCTCTACAATCAACAATGGTTGAGCAAGGTACGAGGAAGGCACCACTTAGAGAGTAGTTGGTCTCAAAAAAGTGGGGGGTCAAGATTGCAAGATTTCAAGATGTCATTCATGGTACCTCTGGAGTCCTATTTATAGACAAAACCTGGGGGGAGTCTCTGGGTGAGGAGACCCATGTTGATGCACGAAAACGGTACCGGGCAACTAACACGGAGGGGAGCGTGTTCAGTCTCACAAGCTAGGAGAGGAAGAGGAGTGAAGTTTGCAGGGATAGAGGAAGGAGGGAAGCTTCTGAGTGCTCGAGAGTGGAGCAAGCGCTTGTCAAAGGGGTTGCAGGGATAGACGAGAGGGTTGTCGAGAGCAGCCGGGAAGGCTGATGAGAAGAGGAGGATGATCAGGAGCTGGCGAGCAGACAGTTACTATGACGATTGACCAGCGAAGAAGTGAGCAGAGGGCAAGCTTGCTGAGCAGAGAACAAGGCTTGTTGAGCAGAGGGCAAGGCTTGCTGAGCAGAGAACAAGGCTTGCTGAGCAGAGGGCAAGGCTTGCTGAGCAGAGGGCAAGCTTGCTGAGCAGAGAGCAAGGCTTGCTGAGCAGAGGGTAAGCTTGTTGAGCAGAGAGCAAGGCTTGCTGAGCAGAGGGCAAGGTTTGCTGAGCAGAGGGCAAGCCTTGCTGAGCAGAGGGCAAGCTTGCTGAGCAGAGAGCAAGGCTTGCTGAGCGGAGGGCAAGCTTGCTGAGCAGAGGGCAAGGCTTGCTGAGCAGAGGGCAAGGCTTGCTGAGCAGAGGGCAAGCTTGCTGAGAAGAGAGCAAGGCTTGATGAGCAGAGGGCAAGCTTGCTGAGCAGAGAGCAAGGCTTGCTGAGCGGAGGGCAAGCTTGCTGAGCAGAGGGCAAGGCTTGCTGAGCAGAGGACAAGGCTTGCTGAGCAGAGGGCAAACTTGCTGAGCAGAGAGCAAGGCTTGCTGAGCAGAGGGCAAGCTTGCTGAGCAGAGGGCAAGGCTTGCTGAGCAGAGGGCAAGGCTTGCTGAGCAGAGGGCAAGGATTGCTGAGCAGAGGGCAAGCTTGCTGAGCAGAGGGCAAGCTTGCTGAGCAGAGAGCAAGGCTTGCTGAAAAGAGGGCAAGCTTGCTGAGCAGAGAAGAAGAGAGGGGGCCGCTAGCAGCGGCAACAACAGATTTCGCCCGCCGCGGCTTAAATGTCACTCTTGTGACGGGCTTTTCCTCTAATCAAGAAACAAGATTACAGCTTGCTAACGCACCTTTACATGAAAAAGCATTAAAGGGTACAAAGGGGGAAGCTGGCGGTTTGGGAAGGAGTTGCCAGAGACGAAGGAAAAGAGGCTGGCAGCAGCTGTGGAGGACTGGGCAGACTGGAAAACTGAGTCCGCAGGGCTTGCTTGATCAACTGTGAAGGACTGGGCGGACTGGAAAACTGAGTCCGCAGGGCTTGCTTGATCAACTGTGGAGGACTGGGCGGACTGGAAAACTGAGTCTGCAGGGCTTGCTGGCAAGCTGCAGTCAAGCTGTGGAGGACTGGGAGGACTGGAAAACTGAGTCCGCAGGGCTTGCTTGATCAACTGTGGAGGACTGGGCGGACTGGAAAACTGAGTTCGCAGGGCTTGCTGGCAAGCTGCAGTTTTCCTCTTGCACATTGTCTCCTCCTTAAAATGAGAGGCATTGGGGGCTATTTATAGGCCCGGGGAAGATTATCTAGAAGCGGGGCCCAGTGACGTCATCATGACGGCCTGCGCGGACTCGGCGGACAGGGATTGAGCAGAGGAGGCGGCCTGGGCTTCTGGAGGCCGCCCAAGGGGGCGGCCTGGGCTGGAGGCCGCCCAGGAGGGACGGCCTGACTCTGGAGGCCGCCCAGGAGGGGCGGACTGGACTTGAGGCCGCCCAGGAGGGGCGGCCTGGCTGTGGAGGCCGCCCAGGAGGGGCGGCCTGGACTTGAGGCCGGCGCCTGAGCTTGGAGGCCGCCCAAAAGGGGCGGCCTTGGCCTGGAGGCCGCCCAGAAGGGGCGGCCTTGGCCTGGAGGCCGCCTAGAAGGGGCGGCCTGGGCTTGGAGGCCGCCCAGGAGGGGCGGCCTGACTGCTGGAGGCCGCCCAGGAGGGGCGGCCTGGACTGGAGGCCGCCCAGGAGGGGCGGCCTGGCTCTGGAGGCCGCCAGGAGGGGCGGCCTTGGCTTGGAGGCCGCCCAGAAGGGGCGGCCTGAGCTTGGAGGCCGCCCAGAAGGGGCGGCCTTGGCCTGGAGGCCGCCCAGGAGGGGCGGCCTGGGCTTGGAGGCCGCCCAGGAGGGGCGGCATGACTGCTGGAGGCCGCCCAAGGTGGCGGCCTGGGCTGATCACCCCTGGGTGGCGGACTGAGGAGCAGGCCGCCACGAGGCAGGCAGAGGAGGCGTCCTGAGCAGGCCGCCCCCTGCAGAGGAAACCCTCTGAAGGTGAGCCGGAGTGTGAGTCCGCCAAGCCTGCGACGGTTGAATGGGTCCGGGGTTGGCGCTGGCTGGGCGACCTGGCGGACCGAAGGGATAGATCGTACAGATCGCCCCCTGTTGTTGTAGGTTGCCTCCTGCAAGGAAGAATGCTGCACGGTTAGCAGGCCTAACCGCATGGCCCGCGAGGGTGAGCTATGGGAACAGCCCGCCGCCCCGCAGAACATGCGGTTGCTAGGCGACCTAGGCGGACAGGGAAAACTGCCCGCCTACACTTGGACTTGTCGCGAACATCGGGGAGAATCTGAAGGTCGCGACTAGCCAGCTGGCTACCTTGGGAAGGATCGCCGATTTCTGGGTTAACATAATCCCCGCACTTTTTTAAGTTCCGAAGGGGACTTCGAAAAAGTTGGAGACCCACGAAAATCGTGATCCACCCCAAAAGGAAGAAGAGACAAAGGGAGATAGAACCTGATGCTTCTCCCAACTGAGTTGTCATTACCTATCTTTTTCCTGCGCAGAAAAAGTTAGTGAAGACATAAACGGAAGGTACACTTCGAGCGTACCTGAGTTTGCCTTGGCAAAACGAAGAAGACGTGTCTTCTACTGAGTTCTGCAAAATGAATGTGAGAGTGAAGTATAGAAGGGAGATAACTTGCAAATACCTGGTGAAAGCTTGCAAGCAGTTGTTATCCCCTACAAGAGTGAGTATGCAAGAAAGAGAAATGGGTTGCAAGTACCTGAAATGGTCTTGCAAGCGTTTGCTAGTCTCTGCAAAAGAGATGTTAGAAGCAAAAAATGGGATACAAAAATAGCTTGCAGGTACCTGTGAAGAAGCTTGCAAGTATCTGCTGATTACTGCAAAGAGAAAAGAATGAGCAGCATGCATATCATAATGAACTAAACTGCAATTACCTGGATGAGGCTAGCAGGTGTTAACTGTTGATGGGATAAGGTGGACATGACCAAATAGCAGAGGAAATGCTTGACGAACTCTACTGACAATTAGATGAAGATCAAACCAGAATAGCAATCTGCTTGTTATATTAAGGATGCCATGAAGTCAAAATCAATGAGTCGAGCGCTGACTGTTGATAGATATGATCATATTGGCAGAGAAAAAGTTTGACGAATTCTGCCCATCTTAACTAAATTGCAATAGCACGGCTTGGTGATCAAGGAGTGTAAGATTCTTTGATCAATGTTTGATGTCAATAGACTTTGATAAGAGTAAAGAATAGCTCTGTGAATCATCATCTGATAGAGCTTGAGCAAGCAATGTATATGAGATGAGCACGAGCAAAGCGGATGTTTGTTAATCCTTTTGAGAGGTCGGATTAACCTGTTCACCTGTGAAAGAAGGCAGTTGACAAAAAAGGTCTATACTCGGAAGTGACTAAAGAAGGCTGGATGCTGCCACAGGTGTTCCCCGTGGGCCTTATGCATCGCTTGCCTGAGAATGGTCATCCCGAGTATAGTCCTACTCGAAGCGGGCTGGCCGCGCATCGTCTAGGAGGGCACAAAAGAGAAAAGCAAGGAAAATCCTGAGAAGGATCGCTAGATGCACTGCTCTCTTGCCTCGAGTACAATCATCACTGATCAATTAAACTAGTTGCGCCAAGTGGTCTATCGCTTGTCTGTGGATTGATCAGTGGAATTGTGAAAACCGCGAAGGCACGGATCGAGAGTACCAGAGAGTGTTCGGTCATCACAGTTGTGAGATGATCAAAGAGACAAGGCTACGCTTGATCGTCATTGCTTGTCAAGCAAAGATCACCGTAACTGTAATGTATCCTTTGCGAAGCACAGCAGAGCTAACACATGGGGCCTCCCTAGCACACACTCTGTGTTAGATGCCGGCTAGGATCCAAAATCTCGTATTCCTCCGCATGAGAGTTGGATAGCCCCCACTACACATATGCGAACACTCCCCGCGATATGTGGTCGTTGTGGTCTTACGCCGGAATCCAATCTCGAGGGGGCCTATAGCAAGACTTGGCGATATCTCATTGGTGTAGTGGTCTCTTCGGCAAAGAGAAAAATAGAGGGGGAAGCATCAC
Source organism: Platanthera guangdongensis (assembly GCA_039583875.1). Lineage (NCBI taxonomy): Eukaryota > Viridiplantae > Streptophyta > Magnoliopsida > Asparagales > Orchidaceae > Platanthera > Platanthera guangdongensis. Next base: position 31,127,857 of record CM077151.1, on the reverse strand, counting down.
AAGAAGGGAACTGTGTCAGTATAAGATCTCTGATAAAAGCTTTATTGAAAAGCAAGAAGCAGCACTTAGGAGTGCCTTAAAATGAAAATGTTTGAAAAGTAAGAGTAAGAGTAACCGATCACAGTTGTGAAAAAATTTGGAGAATCATGAAGTCCTTTATTGGTTCAGAACAGTCTTCCAAGCACACCCTCGTCATCGGCATCGAAGCATTCGACGGTTTTATTAACAACGAGGAGAGGGGGCTCTTCGACTAGGCTCACCCCTCTTGAGTTGCAAGGAATGTCTGCAACTTCTTTGCCCTTTGAGGTTGTTGGATCAGGGCGATCTTCTTTGGGAAGCAGGTCACGCATCTTACCTTGTCGGAGCATCTTCTGCACAAGCTGGCGGAGTGCTCGGCAGTTCTCGGTCAGGTGGCCTGGCTCTTTGTGGAACTCGCAGTATGGTTCTGAGTCTCTAGATCTTTGATCAGCCGATCGATAAGGCCTTTTGTAGTTAGCTTTATCCTTCATGATTTGGCTCACTTCTTAAATGACCTCATCTAGTTCGGACTCATGCAAGTCATCGCATTGCTGATGGTAGACTGCAGTTGTTTGAGAAGATGGAGCTGGTGGTAGTAGTGGGTCTCGAATACGGTCTTGATCCTGGAAAGAGTATCGACGATGCTGAAATCTTCTTTCCCTCCTTGAGTTAGTTGGGAAATCTTTTCGAGGAGACCTCGGGGGCTGTTTATGAGAAGGAGCTTTCTCTGATATAAGCTTGGAGACGAATCCTGGGTTGCTCTTTTCGCCTCGGATGTATGAGTTGGCTAAGGCAATCAACTCTTGGTATGTTCTTGGAGCACGGACATTGGCTTCAAACTTGAGAGGCCCTTCACGGAGACCGTGGATAAGAGCCACTCGGTACATTTCTTGATCGACAATCTCGATGTCCAAGATTTCTCTTTGGAATCGATCAACGAATTGAGACCAAGTTTCATTTCCACACTGCTTGATCTCAAAGAGGGCTTCAGGACCGCCCTTTCTCTTGCTTGAGGTAGAGAACCTGAGCAAGAAATCCCTTCGCAGATCAGCAAAGGAAGTGATGGAGTGAGGACGGAGGTCATAGAACCAGTCCCTCACTTGCCCATCAAAGGTGGTGACAAGGAGCTTGCACTTAGTTGCATCTGACAGAGTCTTGAGAGCAACAGCCGATTCAAAGGCTTGAAGGTGCTTTACTGGATCAGTCTCTCCAGTGTAGATTGGCAGTCGAGGCTCTCTGAAGTTTGCTGGAGTAGGTTCGTGACGAACATTCTCTGTAAATGGTGACGGCTCTTCTTGTTCTCCTACAGCATAAGGATGAAAGGGAGCATAAGCTGTAGTTGCAAAGGAAGCAGGAGGATAAAAGGGAAAAGCTGTTGCAGGGGCAGGAGCTGGGGGGCAAGGATGACTTCCCTTAAAGTTGAGAAATCTTGCAGGACTTCCCCGGGCTGCTCCCCGGAAGAAGTTTTGACGAGTTGCAAACTCTTCATCTTGAGGTCGCAAAGGGGCTGCAGGCCCTTGCGGAAAGGTTGGTGTGTAAGGAGGATAGAACGGCGGGCAAACTTGAGAATAAGCTTGCTGATGCTCCAATGTTGGTGTTGGGTTGATTGGAGCAGCTGGAGTTGTTGCTGGATGAGCGTCTAATCGTTGTGTGATTGCAGCAAGAATTTTGTTGATTGCTTGGAACTGCTGAGCATTCTCACGGCGCGATTGCTGGAAGGCCTCCCAGAGAGGATCTTCACTGGGACTTGGTGCAATGTTCTCAGCTGGTTGGTGGTCTGTCATGGCTAACTGTCAGTTTTCACTATCTGTTCGGATTTGAAGATCGCGTGTTAACTGTTGATGCACAAAAACGACGCCGGGCAGCTAACACGGAGGGAAGCGTGTTCGGTCTCACAAGCTAGGAGAGGAAGAGGAGTGAAGGTTGCGGGGATAGAGGAAGGAGAGAAGCTTCTAAGTGCTCGAGAGTGGAGCAAGCGCTTGTCAAAGGGGTTGCGGGGATAGAGGAGAGGGTTGCCGAGAGCAGTCGGGAAGGCTGATGAGAAGAGGAGGATGATCAGGAGCTGGCGAGCAGACAATTAGTATGACGATCGACCAGCGAAGAAGTGAGCAGAGAGCAGGCTTGATGAGCAGAGGACAAGCTTGCTGAGCAGAGAACAAGTCTTGCTGAGCAGAGGGCAAGGCTTGCTGAGCAGAAAACAAGGCTTGCTGAGTAGAGGGCAAGGCTTGCTGAGCAGAGAACAAGGCTTGCTGAGCAGAGAACAAGGCTTGCTGAGCAGAGGGCAAGGCTTGCTGAGTAGAGGGCAAGTTTGCTGAGCAGAGAGCAAGGCTTGCTGAGCAGAGGGCAAGCTTGCTGAGCAGAGAGCAAGGCTTGCTGAGCAGAGGGCAAGCTTGCTGAGCAGAGAACAAGGCTTGCTGAGCAGAGGGCAAGCTTGCTGAGCAGAGAGCAAGGCTTGCTGAGCGGAGGGCAAGCTTGCTGAGCAGAGAGCAAGGCTTGCTGAGCAGAGGGCAAGGCTTGCTGAGCAGAGGGCAAGGCTTGCTGAGCAGAGGGCAAGCTTGCTGAGCAGAGGGCAAGGCTTGCTGAGCAGAGGGCAAGCTTGCTGAGCAGAGAGCAAGGCTTGCTGAGCAGAGAGCAAGGCTTGCTGAGCGGAGGGCAAGCTTGCTATCAGAGAGCAATGCTTGCTGAGCAGAGGGCAAGGCTTGCTGAGCAGAGGGCAAGCTTGCTGAGCAGAGGGCAAGGCTTGCTGAGCAGAGGGCAAGGCTTGCTGAGCAGAGGGCAAGCTTGCTGAGCAGAGAGCAAGGCTTGCTGAGCGGAGGGCAAGCTTGCTGAGCAGAGAGCAAGGCTTGCTGAGCGGAGGGCAAGCTTGCTGAGCAGAGAGCAAGGCTTGCTGAGCAAAGGGCAAGGCTTGCTGAGCAGAGGGCAAGCTTGCTGAGCAGAGGGCAAGGCTTGCTGAGCAGAGGGCAAGGCTTGCTGAGCAGAGGGCAAGCTTGCTGAGCAGAGGGCAAGCTTGCTGAGCAGAGAGCAAGGCTTGCTGAACAGAGTGCAAGCTTGCTGAGCAGAGAAGAAGAGAGGGGGCCGCTAGCAGCGGCAACAACAGACTTCGCCCGCCGCGGCTTAAATGTCACTCTTGTGACGGGTTTTTACTCTAATCAAGAAACAAGATTACAGCTTGCTAACGCACCTTTACATGAAAAAACATTAAAGGGTACAAAGGGGGAAGCTGGCAGTTTGAGAAGGAGTTGCCAAAGACTAAGGAAAAGAGGCTGGCAGCAGCTGTGGAGGACTGGGCAGACTGGAAAACTGAGTCCGCAGGGCTTGCTTGATCAACTGTGGAGGACTGGGCGGACTGGAAAATTGAGTCCGCGGGGCTTGCTTGATCAACTGTGGAGGACTGGGCGGACTGGAAAATTGAGTCCGCAGGGCTTGCTGGCAAGCTGCAGTCAAGCTGTGGAGGACTGGGAGGACTGAAAAACTGAGTCCGCAGGGCTTGCTTGATCAACTGTGGAGGACTGGGCGGACTGGAAAACTGAGTCCGCAGGGCTTGCTGGCAAGCTGCAGTTTTCCTCTTGCGCCTTGTCTCCTCCTTAAAATGAGAGGTATTGGGGGCTATTTATAGGCCCGGGGAAGATTATCTAGAAGCGGGGCCCAGTGACGTCATCATGACGACCTGCGCGGACTCGGCGAACATGGATTGAGCAGAGGAGGCGGCCTGGGCTTCTGGAGGCCGCCCAAGGGGGCGGCCTGGGCTGGAGGCCGCCCAGGAGGGGCGGCCTGACTCTGGAGGCCGCCCAGGAGGGGCAGACTGGACTTGAGGCCGCCCAGGAGGGGCGGCCTGGCTGTGGAGGCCGCCCAGGAGGGGCGGCCTGGACTTGATGCCGCCCAGGAGGGGCGGCCTGGCTGTGGAGGCCGCCCAGGAGGGGCGGCCTGGACTTGGAGGCCGCCCAGGAGGGGCGGCCTGGACTTGGAGGCCGCCCAGAAGGGGCGGCCTGAGCTTGGAGGCTGCCAAAAAGGGGCGACCTTGGCCTGGAGGCCGCCCAGAAGGGGCGGCCTGGGCTTGGAGGCCGCCCAGGAGGGGCGGCCTGACTGCTGGAGGCCGCCCAGGAGGGGCGGCCTGGACTGGAGGCCGCCCAGGAGGGGCGGCCTGGCTCTGGAGGCCGCCCAGGAGGGGCGGCCTTGGCTTGGAGGTCGCCCAGAAGGGGCGGCCTGAGCTTGGAGGCCGCCCAAAAGGGGCGGCCTGGGCCTGGAGGCCGCCCAAAAGGGGCGGCCTGGGCTTGGAGGCCGCCCAGGAGGGGCAGCCTGACTGCTGGAGGCCGCCCAAGGGGGCGGCCTGGGCTGATCACCCCTGGGTGGCGGCCTGAGGAGCAGGCCGCCACTAGGCAGGCAGAGGAGGCGTCCTGAGGAGCAGGTCGCCCCCTGCAGAGGAAACCATCTGAAGGTGAGCCGGAGCGTGAGTCCGCCAAGCCTGCGACGGTTGAATGGGTCCGGGGTTGGCGCTGGCTGGGCGACCTGGCGGACCGAAGGGATAGATCGTACAGATCGCCCCCTGTTGTTGTAGGTTGCCTCCTGCAAGGAAGAATGTTGCACGGTTAGCAGGCCTAACCGCATGGCCCGCGAGGGTGAGTTATGGGAACAGCCCGCCGCCCCGCAGGACATGCGGTTGCTAGGCGACCTAGGCGGACAGGGAAAACTGCCCGCCTACACTTGGACTTGTCGCGAATATCCGGGAGAATCTGAAGGTCGCGACTAGCCAGCTGGCTACCTTGGGAAGGATCGCCGATTTCTGGGTTAACAACCCAGCCCTGCGAGGTTGCCTTTCTGGGCTTGCCGATCTCACGGCTCGCAACTGGGCGACATTGTACCGGGCGACTATTGAAAGATCTCGATTGCACCTAGCGAGATGTCGTTGAAGGTCACCGCTAAGCGAGTATCTCGGGTGCTCGAAAAATCTCTTTGTTGACTGCTCGCTTGGGCGAGTATGATACTCGCCCGTAACAAAGGATACCTTTCCTGGTAGTTTGTTGACTTTGACCCGCTCGTTAATGCTGACCATGACCTTTTGCCCATGTGGCGCGAATGGGTCCCCATTGACGAACAAGGACTGTACAATTGGGGAGTAATTACTTAAGTACGAAAAGAGTGTCGGCTGGAGGGAAATAAAATAGAAAAACACGTGGCTCAAAGAAGTTTAGAGGTGTGACTTAAGAAAAGGGCGAGCGGCTCAAGATGGAAGGTTGCATGATTTAATTGACTGGGCCCGACAAGAATAGAAAGAAATGAATTCCTATGCAACCCCACGGTAAGGACCGATCCAAACCAGAAGGCGCTCGGATAAGGAAAAAAAGCGGAGAGAGCGGGCATGGCCATTTGCGGCGGCTGGGGTGATTTTGCGGAGGACGTGGCGTAAGGGAAGCATCGGAGGAAGAAGACCGAGAGCAGCGTCGGTTGGGGCTTGCGACGACAGGATTGGGCGCCGGTGCTGGATTGGACCGCCTGGAAGGGCGAGGGTCCACGGGCTTGGATTGAATAGGGTTGGGTATCGGTTAGACGACGCGGGAAGTTCATCGCAGGTCGAGATGCATGGCGCGAGAATGGTCTCCTTCAATGGAGTTCCTGCGATGACGGGAAAAAAGCAGAGAGGCGTCGTTTCAATTTTTTGGCAGGTGCAGTTCGATAGAAGGAGGCAGCGAATGACGTTTGTCAAAGGAATGACGTCAACCAAAGAGGGTCGATGGCTTTAATACCAAGTTGTTATGGGTTTACTTGGATGTTGTCGGAGGAGTGGTCAGAGTGGAGATGACGGTGGCGGAGATACTACGGAGCCTTGACCGCAACTGCCTAAGCGGGGAGTGCACGAGAGAGAGCTTCCAGGATCTCTTTAGGGTTTGGGGAAATAAATTTTCTTCATTCATACCAATACAACACTCACTGGGTCCTTTAAATAGGACTTACAATTGACACAAAAAGTAAAGAATGTCAAACGAAATAATGACAGGCTTGGACATGCGTCTAAAAAGAACATATTGTAAAGACGAGGCATAAATAACGACGGCATATAAGGACGCGACTCTAAGACAGAATAAACGCATATTAATAAATAAATAATGTCATAATAAGATCCATAACAGTGGCCTGCCGAAAGAAATGGTGGCGGTTGGAGGCTCGAAGGAGCATGTTCAAGGCTGGGGAAGCTCTAATTGGGGAGGGGCAGCAGTTTGGAAGATGGTGGAGGGCGGCGGTGGCTAGGAAGTTGGCGGAGCCGACAATGGTAGCGGGTTGTGGAGGGATCGGACATCTGCGAGAGGTGAAGGAGAGCTGTAATGGGGTATGTCAGAGACAACAACTAGAGTTAGGAAGCGGCCGATAGCTTCGGAACCACCAGAGAGGGGCAGTAGGACAGGCTATAGCATCCATTCTTGGACGACCGAGCGATTACTCTGCAAGTCAAAGACTCTTGATCCACCATAAAAGTTAAAACTGGTAATATAAATAGATAAAGAGTTTTGGTTAAATGAATCTGACGGCTCAGATCGTCCAATTGAATCATTTACCATTACTCTCAAAATAATCCTTGAAAAAAATACATACAAAATGAAAAACAAGCTGGTCACATTAACAGGCTATGATCATCCTAATAACGAAAATTGACCCTTATCGGCCTTAATGGGTGTGATCTAAATGTTGTGGTTGATCCTCATGAAGAGCAAGAGTGGTAATCATAAATCTTGAGGACCTTCGTACCAAGATGAAATAACAACATTTCCAGCACATCAAAAAAAGATGTAACATTTTTTGCAAGTAACAAAAGCAAAAAAAAAGTATTAAGCAAAAAGCCAACTATAATGAATTAAAGGAGAAATTATGATTTTTGATTTCTAGCATATCGTTATGGTCTCACACGGTCGGTTATCTTTTTGTTTTATGTACGTTTTCATTTATGTTTGCCTCGAAGCATGTCGCGTCTTGTAATTATCATGTCATCAAGTCTAGTATAGGTTATTTTATATCAGTTGAAGTGTTCATATTTATTATGACAATGTCATCGTGTATTTCTATATATATACCCCTTAGGTTATGAATAAGAGGACGGAATGAAATATCTCTTTTTTAGTTTTCTCACTTAAGTTCTCTTCTCACCCTTCCTCAAGTTAGGGTTTGGGTGAGCAAAGCTCCCCTCTTCCTTCTCTCCCATTGGATTGAGCTTGGTGTTGAAGCCAAAATTTGACCTCGACGAAAGTTCGAAATCAGGGGCATAGCCAACACCTACTTATCCCGAGCTCTGACCTTTGACTGGTTGTGAAGGACCAGAAACCGACTCTAAAGCCTCGGCAGGGAGGTCCCACCGCTTATCTGGAAAATCTCTAAGAGTTTCCCCTCCAAAGCCAAAAGCTGGGCTCGGAGCTCCTCAGAAAGCACAGGAAAACTCTTTTTTAATCCCGGGAAAAAGGTGCTTCTGAAGAACCCCTATAGGTCTATTTATAGGACTCTGAGTTTGAATTGTCAATAACCAAACTGAACCGACCTGAAATTACCAAAATACCCTTGGTTGGGTCTGCCAACAACCAAACTCCGTTGTTCTGAAGGGTTATATGCAGATCACTGAGGGCAAAAGCGTAAAATCTCCTAGGGCAAAATAGGTGAACTGCCTTCCAACTGAACCGGCGCTTGGCGAGAGCACCGTCTCGCGGGCGAGAGCTCCTACCTATGGGGCTCGTCTCGCCTAGCGAGGCTCTCGCCTGAGCTGATGGGCCCTCTCTCTGGGTCCGTCTCGCCTGGGAAGGCTCTCGCCTGAGCCGCTGGACCCTCTCTCTGGGTCTGTCTCGCCTGGGAAGGCTCTCGCCTAAGCCGTTGGACCCTCTCTCTGGGTCCGAACCACTGGGGCTCTCTCGCCTAGCGAGCCGGCCTTAACCCGGCGAGTAGCCCTTTTCCTGGGACCCACTCGCCAGTGAGTAGGCTTCTGTCATAGAGTCCATCTTGTCTTACCTTCCCCTCTCTTCGAGCCCAAACTGTTCCTACGAGCCCGAGGTTGTACATTTGGCACCCTCCTCGCATTCTCCATCGGTTGAGCTCGGCTTCCTTATATCTCTGTCACCAACACCTCCGACGAGAGATTGACGTGTTACGGAGGTCCGTAACAACTTGGTATCAAAACTTTCAATTTTCCCACCATAGCAGAAAACAAGCACATACGTCGTATTTCCCTCCAACTGTCGTCTGGAATCAACGGGAACCTTACCCGCCCTCCGCTGCAAGCGTTACTAGCTAATAAGAGCTCCAGCCAACTTGATGAGATCAATCTCGACAAGAAAAAGTGAACCTAAAATAGATTAGAAAAAAATATTCTTAAAATGTAATTCATATCAAAAGCATACTAAACAATTTAAATAGCATTACTTGCAAGATAATGAATGCAGTTTTTGAAATTAAAATAGCATATGTTGACTATGCAATGTTAATACAATTATCATTCTCTAATATATAATGCAATAAACATATAGTTAAAATAGATTTAAATTGGCTAATTTATTAAAACAATTAAAACACCAAACATATGATTACTATGGCTACCCTGCTGCATGATGGAACCAGACCAATAAAATGGCTCCATCACTTGGTTGGCCCAAAAATTCGGGCTCCGTTTGGGGGGATTTATTTTCACCGGTCACGCGGTTACGACCGCATGAATCGGGACTAAATTAAGGCCTGATTCATGTGGTCGTAACCGCTTGACCGGTGAAAATAAGTCCCCCCAAACGAAGACTCAGCGTAGAAGTTTAATTTTAAGGAAATAGAATGCATGCCTCTTTACTCTTCAAATCTGCACAGGCGTGCAACCCAACATGATAGACTGTTAGCGGCCTTCTCAAGAAACCCCTTCTATGCACATACTCCGCAGTTGGGATATTGTATAGCTCTTCTTCTGACACATTCATCATCACATTTTCACCACCATCGCTTGATGTCTCAATGGAAGACCACTCCTTCGATTTCTTGACAAACTCAATGATCTTCACATATTAAGAGTTCATTTTAATAGATGTAAATTTCTAAGCAAAATAATGGTAGAAATGGATCTATAATACGTACTTTTTCAGTCGCCTCGTTTGTAGTGGGCTGCTTGTTTTTATATGCTGTTATGAGTCCAGCGTAACAAAATTTGTTCAGGCCAAGACCAGCAGCAGTCATATCACGAACAATTGCATAACTGTAAAATTAAAAATGCAAATGATCAAGGATTATTTGGTGTTACCTTCAATAAAAAAATGAGTATGAAAAATTGGGTTGTTGCCATTTCTTTCAAAAAAAATAATATCAAAATTGGGAACACATCACACAAGGGTCTACACAATGACTAGAGTCCTTCATTTTGTGTGGATCGGCAATTTATGAGTTTTAATTATTTTTTGTATTTTGTGTATTTTTTTTGTGTATTTTTCTTTTAGTGTATTCTGAAGGCTGTCGCGTTCGAAGAATCATGACCGTCTATGACGCCTCCTAAATCTATAAATTGAGCTAGAAGAAATCATTTAGAAGGTATTGAAAGTTGAATCCAAAAATTCTCCTTTTGGTCACCTACTGTCCAAGCCGAAATGCAACTATGAAGCTTGGAGCCCCTCCCTCCCCTCTTGGTCAGACAATCCCACTCCCTTCAAATTTTCCATAGCCGGACACCTCTCCTCTGTCCTCCTTCGGCTCCAGACACCACTCAAGCCGCTCGCTTCCACTAAGACAGCTGTCAACCACCCTCACCACCAACTCCACAACTTTCTCATAACTTCCTAATAACTACCCCCACTATTTCATAACTACAAAATCACTACCTCACCACCACCTATAACCACTCCATTAATTCTTAACTACATAAAACCACCTCCAATAACTCCCCTAACTCCTCTAAGCCCCCCACCCCTCACTAAATCCACCAAATAACCGGCCAGCCTCTTCCCCTCCACAGAATTCCATCTCCCATAACTGCTCCCACCAATTGTTTGTACAGTACAAAACCACCATCCCCAGTCCTGTACGAACCCAGCAGTCATTCGAGAAGGCCATTTCCTCCTCTGAATTCTCCCCAGCCCACTTCCCTTCATCCAGTACTCACCCAAAACTCATCTCCCGCCCATAATTGGCGGGAAATCTGTAACATCCGTAAGTTTTGACGCAAAATTTATTTTAAATTATAGGGTCAAGTCGCAACGGATTTTGATTGAGGCAACGCGTCGTCAAGGTACAATGCTACTATTCCTAAAGGTCGCGTTCGTTAATTTGTGATATATGTTAGTCATAATTATAGTGAGACACATTTTAATTTTAGTAACGAAGCGCGACAAGAAATCGTTTAGTGCAAAGGCGTTAGTATGGCGTGGAGTGAGTTGCGTATAGCAAAAATTAAGAGCAATGAGGTGTCAATAGCAAGTCTTCTTCTCACTCCCACTTTGCGGTTATTATTAAAACCGCATGCCCAGGTTTTTTTATTTTTAACCCGCACCCCCTCATTCTCACGGGAGAAAAGGCCGCAAACCGCAGCAGACCCCACGAACGCGTCCGTCTCCCGCAGCCGACGAGCCTGACGCCCCTCCCGGTGCTTTCCGCCGACCGATCCTCCTCCAGAGCGCAACTCCGACTTCTCCTCCTTCCTCTACAAGCGTCGGTGGGTATTCCTTTTCCTTCTTTGGCCGTGGAAGGGTCGGATTCAACCCTAATCGGTGGAGGTTGAACATTTTGGTTCTGGTAAGTTTTATTTCTTCCTTTTCTCCATTTCTGTCATGGAAATTCTTCGATTTGGGAGTTAATCTAACCTAGGTTTTCATCCTATTGCTCTGTATAGGTTTTGGAGTACGGAATCCACCGCAAAATTTGAGTTGGGCGCATTGAGAGCCTCAATCACTGCCTCGTAAAGGTAAAACACTAAATTAGTTTTGGATTTTTGGGTTATCCTAGTATTTTGGAATTTTTTCCAAAAATGAAACCCTAAGGGGAAAATGGGTAATATAGAGTTAGGTTGATTGCAGGATTTTGGTGGCCTCGGGGCAAGATTCTGAAAGTCCCTAGCAGTCGTATTTCGTTGGGAAAATCAAATGTCGCTGCGCCGAGTGTACGAGCGCCGCAGCACCACTGTAAGGAAATCTAATTCATGTTAGTTAGACATAGCAAGCAATATATTTTTGTATACACATGTGTAGTTTTTGTACAAATATCATGACCATGCATAGAAAGGTGTGGTGATAGGAAAATGGTCGCGGAAAATGTGTAGGATGACACCCTTCGCCAAGACCAAAGTAGTCAGATCCTAAACAGTAATGTGAGGTACGAAACCTTTACCCGCGTACATAGGCTTGGAATTTGTCCAACCCAAGGGCGTGAATGCCCCTTCTAATCGACCACATGAAAGTCAAGGGTCGCTCAGTACTCCACCAAAGAGATATCCCAAGCAGAGTGGCATCAGACCGAAAAGGTCAGTCAGCACACATTAGTCTTTTTGTGCTAGGCAGAGCCGCACTACCTTTCTCATAAGCCATATGGTACCCTATGAGCAGTACAGTCTTGGGAGTTTGCTCCCCTTTGAGACAGTTAGTAGATTCGAGACCGTGTCTGCGTGACACTAGAACAATCGAGTTCGTCAGATGCTCTCAGTTCGTCAGTTTTAGATGCGTGTTAGGAGCTACTCTGCATAGAACCTTCCAAGTAGAGGTGCAAGCTAGAAGTCACCTAGAACTCAAGTATAGACCTGACGTGAGACAGTACACTAGTTGGTGAACGTCGGGACTTGGGTTAGTGAACTGAAAGTCGCGAACATAGAACAAGTAGATGTTTTGACCAGGTAGTGTTCTGAAGGCATGCATAACATATAACATAAATGTTTTTAATGCACGAAACTATTTTCTAAAAGCATGCATTCATCATATGAGAAAATGTTTTAGTGTCACTAGGAGAAATTATTTTTTTTTTACTTTGACCCCTCGTGGGCAATGTTTTTACAGGTGACCCAGGTGGGAAACTACGCCTAGGATGAGCGTTGGTGGCGTCAGTTTGTAGTGTTTTCACATTCAGTCTTTCTTTACTTTCAGCATATAATTGTCGTTGTGGGCAATGTACCTTGTTAATATTTTATATGTCTTGTATCAGACTTATTATGATATTACAGATTTTCAGTCATTTCAATTCTATTCATGTCTAGTGGATCTGTGAATCCAGATATCAGGTATGTGGTTACCCTTAGTTTACTTTCTTAGCTTTCGTTGTAAGTTTTAAAATTTTTAGTAGCTTCTACTTTATACCTACTGTGTACTAGTTTGGATATTGTTTTCTAGTTCTCTTTATATTGCTGACCCGGCCGGATGGCTGATTATTGTAAAACTGAGAATGGGTGTTACAAAATCAAAGTTCAGGGTTATGGAATATCCATCCAGTATCCAGAACTCTAAATTCCTGCAACTCAGTCCATGTTTATTCCCAAACCAACCAACCCGTTCACTTACAAACACTTTCAGCCACCTTCCCAGTCCTTCCAGCTCCATCCAGTCCACAGGAAACGACAACCTACAGTCCAACAGCCCTGACCAATCCTCTGATTCCCCTCCGACAGTCCAAATTCAGCCATTTGTTGTCGCTCTGGCACCTCACCAGACATCTACTGTGACTTCTATCATGTAATCGTTGTGAGTTTATTGTTTAAAACTCTTTTTATGTTGAATTTTGTGTGAATTCCCACTTTTTTGGAAATAATTGAGGATTACTTGGCATTACCATCAATAAAAAAATGAGCATGATCAATTAGGTTGTTGTTCCCTTTTTTTTTAAATTCCAATCTCACAATTGATGAGAATGACGTCACAGAAGGGTCTACGCGATGATCGAACCGTTCATTTAGTGTGGATTGGTGATTCATGTTTTTTAGTTGTTTTTTTTCGGGTTTTCTTTTGGTCTATTTGGAGGCTATTATGATCGCAGAATCATGGTCATCCGTGGCGGCTCCCAAGTCTATAAATACAGATAAAATACACATTTAGAAGGCATTGAAAGTTAAGTGCAAAAATTCTCCTTTTGGTCACTAGGCGCCGAAGCCAAAATCCCAGAGTGAAGCTTGGAGCCCCTCCCTCCCCTCCCTCCCCTCCTTAGCCTGCCAATCCAATTCCCTTCCAATTTCCTATAGCCGGCCTGGCCACCCCTTCTTCATCGCCAGCCACCACTAGGCCGGCTATCAACCACCCTCACCATCACCTCCACCACTAGGCCGGCTGTCAACCACCCACACTAACACTTCGACCACTGGCCAATTGTCAACTACCCTAGCTGTCAAATCACTACCTCACCACTACCAATAACCATTTCATTCATTTTTAACTACCCAAAACCACCTCCAATAACTCCTCCAGCCTACCATACACCTTAATCCACCGAATAGCTGGCCAACCTCTTCCCCTCCACAAACCAAGAATTCCATCTCCCATGACTGCTCCCACCAATTGTCTGTACAACAGAAAACCACCTTTCCCATCCTTGTATCGGCCGAGCAGTCAGTCCAGAGGCCATTTTATCCTCTAAATTCACCCCCCAGCCACTTCCCTTCATCCAGTACTCACCCAGAACTCATCTCCCACCCAAAACTCTCCTTCCCAAAGCCAGAAAACCCAGAAATCAAAGTTCCAAGCTATGGAATATCCATTCAGCACCTAGAACTCCCAATTCCAGCAGCCCAGAACTTGTTTATTCCCAAACTAACCCACCGGTCCACTTACAAACAAGAATCATCCACCTACCCATCCTCCCAGCTCCATTCAGTCCACAAAACCTCAACCTGTGGTAAAACAACCCCGTCCAATCCTCTGATTCCCCGCTGATAGACCAGATTCAGTCAACGTCTGTCCAGCCATCGGCACCTTGCCAAACAAGTATCGAGCCATCTCCCATGTGATCATTGTGACTTCATTGTTTAGTAATCATTTAAGTTTAATCTTCTCGGAATTCACTCTATTTGGAAATGTTAGTTTGTAATTCTTGCACTCAAGCATTTGCAACTTGTCAAGCTTATTTGCTTGTGTATTTATTTTCTCGCACTCACACATAAATGCTACTAATTCCCTTACTAGAGACTTAATTTGAATGTGATTACTGTGCAATAATTTTTATAAATTCTTTTATTGTCATTGCAGTTGCCAGATTAGTGTATATTGCATGTAACCATCCTTAGTAGTATCCCAAGCCCCCGTTAGAACCGTCATTTATTTACAACAAGACAATGGCATTTTCTAACTACGCCGAGATGGTCTTCTATGCCAACTTCAATTTATCATGATTGTTAACCATGTCATGTAATGTCCATGCAACAATAAAATATATATTATAATATCACGCAGAATATATTGTGATATAAATACCATTGTAATATACTTGCAGTATCATTATATATTGTTAAAGCTCATTTTTAAAAAGCCCAAAAGGGAACACATTGTACATTTTCATTTTTGTTGTATTTAACTCATGCTTCCAAGTATATACATTCTCCTCCACTCTATAAAGAGGGGAGTTCTTATTTAATAATTTAGTAATTTTAGAATATAATTATTTATAGTTCAAATTCTGACATGGTAATAGAGCGGGACAAATTTTTTCGTTGTTATCTCTTGATTACAACTCTCGCAAAATTTTTTTTGATAACGCCCTAACCAAAAATAAGATACTTAGGTTAGTTGGTTAAGTCTGGCATGCTGAATTCAATGGGTCGGGTTTTTGATCCTCACTTATTGAATTCTCTCAATATTTTGGAGTTGCGGAGATGAGAATGCTTAGGTGGATGTGTGGACACACGAGACCGGATAAAATTAGGAATGAATGTATCAGGGTAAGATAGGAGTAGCACCAATTGCAAAGAAGATGTGAGAAGCTCGACTAAGATGGTTTGGGCATGTACAAAGGATACCATTAGAGGCACCTGTTAGGCGTTGTCAGAGTCTAGTCACTAGGCATGTTAAACAAGGGAGGGGTAGACCAATAAATACTTGGAATGAAACTATAAGGAAAAACATGATGTACTAAGGCATTAGTGAGATCATGACTAAAGATAGGGCACAGTGGCGACAAAGGATCCATATAACCGACCACACTATAGTGGGATAAAGACTTAAGTGTTGTTGTTTGTAGTGTCCTAACCTATCTGAATTCATGTGTACCTCCCGGCCATAAATGAGAGATTGCGAGCACGCAAGACTCTTGCCACCCTGATGAACTCACGCACTCCTTGCTCTCTCTTCCAAGCTAGTATTTACGACGTTTCTCAACAAGCTCGTTGGCGTGTACATCAGCAATAGTTTCAACATAAGTCCTCCTTCGTTGCTCCGTCCTTTTTATATGACATCAACTGGTTGTCCAGAGATCCTAGTCGCAACTCCTACAAGCTTTGTAACACCCTCATTTTTCGCGCACTAAATTTCATTTATTTTTCACTCCCCAATGATGAAAAAGGCAGTATGATATTTTTCTCAAGATTTATCTTTTGCGCATTTTCCGTTTCATTTGATTTTGTTTCCGTTTTATGTGGGCTGGTTGTTTTACTGGCTGGACATGCTTGTTGGCTGATATATTAGTGGGTTTATATTTAATGGTGGGCTGGCCTTGTGCTTATGGGCTAGCTGATTAGTTATGGGCTAATGATTTTCAGCTAGCTGGCTTGGTGTGTTGGCTGTGTTAATGATGTGCTGGCTGTTTCATTTATGTTGGCTGCTTATTTGTTGACTGCTGGATATGGATAAGTGTTGGCTGAGATTGGGCTTATGTTGGATGGTGTGTTGACATTTGGGTGTTGAGGTGTGACACTTGGCTTGTATTTGGACACTTGGCTGTTGAATTAATGGATGTAGTGACACTTATTTGAGTTAGCCACTCCATTTTGTCCTCTTGCTGCTTCTTCACCGCATATCCACCTGTATAAATATGGATGGATTCTCCTCTCTTCTCTCATTTCTGGTTGCTCTCTCCCTTCCCTGCTGCTTATACCATTGTTCCCTGATAACGTGCTGTTGGCTGACTGCTTCTTGCTGCTGTCCTGAGCGGCTACTCCCTGCTTGCCCCTCTTCTCTGCTGCTCCTTGCTGCCCCGAGCTGTTGTTCTCTGTTGTCTTGTTGCAGCACCGCCCCCTAGCTGTTACTCTTGGCTGCTGCTCCCGAGCTCCTTGACTAACTGAACAGTGCTCTCTCTACTCCTTCCTCTTTCTCCTCTTTTTGCTGGTTAGTTTATTTCTTTTATGATTATTTTGAAACTATGTTTCGTGCTGATTTTAGGCCGCCTTGTCACTGTTTTTATGGCTGTTTTATGTCCTGTTTGGGCTGATTTTTTTCACGGTTTATACATTAGTTTTGGGGGTTTTTTTAGGCTGAAAAGTGACTGTTTTCGTGTTGTTTTTGAGCTGCTGTAAGGTTATTTATTGGCTTACTTTTTTGTATCTTGCTGGACATCTCTTTATGGGGACGGGACGTCCATTTTGGGGGCTGGTTTTAGCCCATTTCGAGGCATATTTATGGCTGTCCGGCAAGATATAAAATTAGATTTTGGCCTTTCCGATTTATCGTTTTTGTTTTCCGATGATTTTGCGAATCTTTCTAAATCTTTTGCACTTTTCGCTACAAATTCCATGTGACGAAACCCAATAAGCGTGCGTATAATTTCAGTGGTTCCCAAGACTTCAAAAACAGAGGATGGCGTCGCAAGGAAATCGTGACGGAAATGCGAACAAAGGCAAAGTTGTGGTGAGTTTCTTATTTTTTGAATTAGTTATTCACTTACTTTCCTATTCTGTTGCATTTTATGAAATACACAAGTGTCTGTGCATATGAGTTTAACTCGTTAAGATATCGCTGTGGGATAAATGTGGGCAAGGGAAAAATATGAAAGCGATATATTTATTTCTGAGGGGATCAGTTTATTATAAACTCCTATTCATGACAAGATAAAATTCATTTAAAACTCTGCATGTGGAAATGTGATGGTTTTGAATCCGATGATGTGGAGACATTCACTGATGGATTCACCAGTAGGGGTGAGCCTACAATTACGTCCTTCGGGGGCGGGGCCCAATTCATGTTTGCATCACCGAAGCATTTCCTATTTTATGTAACTTAAATTAAGGGGTAATTAAGATTTTAGCTTTGAGAAGAATATTATTCATTATTGTACTATATGCATATTGATAGTATTTTCATTGTTTGCATGTACTACATTTCACGAAATATTTATCTCACCTAGTCATATTTTTATGACTAACCCTCGGTGGATTCATTTTTTTCAGACATCGGGTGGAAATCCGATGTACGGCGGAGGTTCGCACCGGAAGAGTTAGAGAAGGTATGGTTGAACGTCTATAAAGGAATCGAAGAGAGTTCTGAGAGTCACAAATTACTACGTACAGAAGATTACTGTAAATTTTTAGTAGATTTCGAGTAAACGCCTGTATGATCATGTACATAAATAAAGGAATGAAATAAAAAGTTTTGTGTTACTCTTTTGTACTCTTTACTACAATTCACTGGTGAAAATCACTGCCGATCATTTTGGGAAGCCCGGAAAAAGGGTCTTCACAAGCTTTCCCGATCAAACCTCCCATGAGCTCTTTTGGTCTCCTGCAAGCTCTTCCAGAGCTCCTAATCGATCTCCCTGAGAGCTCGCTTACCGGACTCCACGTCAAGCTCCTATTTTTTCTCATCGCTTATGCTCCCGCTGACCCTGCTTAAGCGAGCTCTCACCCAAGCTTCCTTTTACGTCGAGACGTATTTGAGCGAATTCTCAACCTGCCTTCTCCTGTTGAAAACTATTTCAGTGCACTCTTGACTGACATCCCACCGAGTTCATCTAGTAAATTCCTCCATGCTCTTGTGAATTATCATGTCGAGCTCTCGACCCAATTATCCTGATCGGAGTGTCTATTTCACCTTATGCACTCTCAACGAAAAAGACATCGTCACACCAACGCTCTTTCGGACATCACGTCTCCCATTTTATTCAATTGGGACACCAGTGATCCTCTTGTTCCAATGTGGCTTGCAAACAGTCCTTCTGATGACTGTTTTCCTATCATACATTGTCATGACATTGTGAAGGTTGTGTGGGATATTGTTGACATGTACTCCAAGGGTACCAAAACCACTCACATCTACACCATCAATTCGAATCTCTTCACTCGGCCAGCACTCTCTCTCTCGAAGTTGTGTTCCAGAAATTTTAATCTCACGACGAATAACTTCTCCAGCGTCGGTATTTCTCTACTGATCTTGCAACTCAGCAGAAACGTTTTCTGGAATTCTTTGTATTTGTTATCTTTTACATATTGTAGACTCCTATGAGATGATATGTCAGTCAATCTTAGGAGAACCAGACACTCCCACCATAGATGCTACTATCACTCGCATCTCTGCAGTTACAAACCTTGTGTGCCAACCTTTGATAGTATCACATTCACCCTTAGAACATTAAGCTCATGTGGTTGGTTGCGTAGCACAGCGTGGTTGTGGAGGAGTATTAGAGGTCATAGGGGGAATCACCCTCTTTTCTCACATTGTAAGAGGCTTGGTCATCTTGCTGAGTTGTGTTTTACGAAGCATCCCCACCTCCGTCCTCAGACTCATGTCGGAACTACTGAGGCTGAGCCTTCTCATCCCACGTCTATTTTGTCACCTGAGTCTGAATGATGGTTATCTTCAACAGATATTGAGGCTTTGATTAATGTTTTCAAGTAATTTGTCTCTATTGTTACTTCTTCAGGTAGCGCGCAATTGTTACGCATGGTAAGTGGTGCATGGACTTCGGTTTCGGTGTCACCAATCATATGACTAGGAAATCTCTTGTCTTCTCTCACCTTTAAGAAGCATAATTAATTACAATCGAATGGCTCTCCTGCTCTAGTGTGTGGAACTGAAGTTGTTATTACCACCACCATTGCCGCTTCAAGCCTCTACTACCTGGACTATCTTTGCAATATCTCTGTATTTATCGTCTCAACTTCTCCGTTTCAGTGGCATCATTGTTTTGGTCATCCTCCGTTTCATCGCCTCCACCATCTCCTGTTGTCCTTTCAGACCGAGTCCATTTTGGACTATGAAGCTTGTCAATACAACAAGCATCATTCGACTACTTTTCCAGCAAACCTTTGTGAGAGTTTTGTATGTCCCTTTGACCTTGTTCATTAGAATATTTGGGGTCCTAGTGCCACCCAATTTATTGGTGACGAAAGTCAGTATTCAGTTACTTTTATTAATGATTACTCTCGAAGTATTTGGGTGTATCTTTTAAAAGAACAATTTGAACTCTCCTCTATTTTCTATAAATTGTATAATGAAATTCACACTTATTTGGATTCCGTCGTAAAATTATATACACAAACAATGTGAAGGAATATATGAGCCAGTTCTCCTCTTTTTGTAACTTCAAAGGCATCACTTATCAAACCAGTTGTGTGTATACATTCCAACAACAAAATAGAGTAGTCCAAAGAAAAAATCGACATCTATTCGATGCTTACCAAACACTTTGCCTCAAATAAATGTTATCTGCTCTTATTGGGCTAATGTGATTCTCATTGACATCAGGGGGTGAGGAAATAAATGTTCTCTGCCCATTTTTACACCTTACTAGAAGACGACTATGGGTGAGGAAATCACTACTTTGGCATCACGGTGTACTTGGAATCTTGTCCATACCCCTCTTGGAGCGATAGTGTTGATTGTCGATGAATCTGTCACCAAGTTTCTCTCTGACAACACTGTGGACAAATATAAGGCTCGCTTAGTTGACAAGGGATTCACTCAGACATATAGTTATGATTTCTTTGACATGTTCTCTCCAATTACTCATATTAGTATTATTTGGGTTCTTTTCTCTGGTGTTGTCAGCCAAATTTGATAAATGTGTCATCTTGATGTCAAAAATATCTTATTATATGGTCATTTACATGAAAAAGTTTATATGAAGCATTGGAGCAACCTCATGGTTATGTTGATCAAGGAGAGTCTCAAGTGCGTAAGATACAGAAGGTTATCTATGGTCTTAAACAAAGTCATAGTGCATGACTTAACAAATTTAGTAAGGTCGCTTCAACCATTGAGTTTTCCAGAAGTAACGTCGATCACTCACTCTTTATATTGAAGACCGACCAAGGACTGGTTATTCTTGTTGTATATGTGGATGAAATTTTCTTACCGGAGATGATTCCTATGGAAAAGAAATAACAGAGAAATAATTTCGAGCATATTTTGTTACAATAGATATGGCTCCTCTTAAATACTTTTTGGGAATCGAAATTATATGATGCATTAACATCGTAGCTCTTCCCCAATGAAAGTATGTCATAGATCTACTAAAAAACAGATCTCTTAGTACAAATATGCTTAAAATCTTATGTTTATACGGATTGACAGACACTAGAATGAGACATCTCCTCTATGGGATATCAACAGATATAAGTGTCCGGTAGGTAACTCATTTATCTTACAGTAACGAGACTTGAAATCTCCTTTAATGTGGAAAAATGAGTCAGTTTATGCGAGCTCTTATAGAGTCATCTAGAAGCTAGGTTAAAATATTAGAATACATCAAAGGATCTTCAGATAAAGGACTATTGTTTCAAAGAAACAATCACTTACCGATTCGAGCGTATTCAAATGCAAGCTATGCAGATGGTAAAGGTGATCGAAAAATCCATTTTTGGATATTGCACATATATCAGAGGATATCTTGTCACTTGAAGAAGTAAGAAGCAAGCAGTGGTGTCCATGTCAAGTGCAAAAACTGAATACAAAAGTATTGCTCAAACTACTTGTGAGTTAAAGTGGTTGAGAACATTTTAAAAGATTTTTGTGAAACATTATTGCATGAGCAGTTAATGGAAGAAAGTGTTCCTAGAGAGTATAATAAATAAAATATTGAAGTTTACCATAAATTGATCCCAAAGAATAAAGTGGAGTTTGCTTTATAAAGGCGCTCGACATAAAATTTTGGGTCCGTGTGAAATATCTATCAATATTTGGATATTTATGGAGAATATTGAGATGATTTGGACAATTTGTTTTAACAAAATCTAAAAACAAAGAGGATGTCAAATTATTTGAGAAGAATAAATTTGGTAACAGTATTTAAGAACAAAAGGGATGTTTCAGATTCTATGAATAGTAGAGAAATAAACTAAGGAATTAAATAATGAATCTATGAGGGAGTTATAGGCTTGAAATTTTTCACCAATTACAATGAAGCAATGTTAGATTTAGTGACAAAAATGGTCTACTATGGAAGCTATAAAATCTCAGGCATAAGACCTAAAATGGTTAGAGGCGGGGGAGCACGGGGGTTTATATAGTACTCAAGATAATTTGGGAGATCCAATGTAGGATTAATTTAAGCCACGCACACTAGGACAAACAAATAGACAAACGCGGGTCACATCGAGTCTTACTCCACACTACATAGACACGTCCGGATAATTCTAACATGCCCTCTCGCATTGATAGCGACGTATATATAAGGATTGTGGGACCAGACCTCATTGTGATAGTGTATTAGAACACAAACATCCAACACAAAACCAATTGATATAAGGTGGAGAGGCCCGGGGACTTATAAAGTCCTAAGACAACTTAGGATACCAGATGTGTGGCTAATTTAAGTCACACATCGAGACAAACATAACAACAGATGCAGGCCACACCAAATCTTAATTCACACAACACATGGTCACGTCGAGAATTCGTGATATATCCAATAGAAGCAATATGTGTTAAGATGATTAAAAAAAGCAAATAGCGTATAAAATATTTTCATAAGATTTATTGAATTTGGCATATAAATAGTACCATGAGAATTAATTTGAAGGATATTGAAGAAGAAAGATTTTTGTCAAATATATAGCGAGTTTAATATATATATAGAGAGAGAGAGAGAGAGAGAGAATTGGGCACTAACTAGTAATGTCACAAACGTAATTGTGAAATGATTGAAGAGTTTCTAGTTATAGTAGGATTAAAACAAGGAACGGTCGAGATGGTCCATAAGGCCCTACTAAGGTTCTGAAGATCCAACGATGTCCAAAAGAATGAAAAGTCATAATGTATACATGGATTTATGTGTATGCATTAATGCTCTCGGTCAGCAAGGTCGAACTTATGCAAAAGTGCATATGTATGCAAGCCTCCTCATCGACAACATTGTGTCTACTCGAGCCACATACCTACCTATGTAGACGAGGCAAAAATCTCAATGTTCCCGTAATTTTTAGGCCGACTTGTAATATGATTTCTCCACTCATTTATTTTGATTGATAAATATCACAATTGAGTGCAACTGCAGTTCAGGGGTTAATAGGAACCCCGGGAGAATATCTGTAGAATATTGCAAGACACTGAAATAAGACATAAAACTCAGGCTTCTTCTAAACTATGGAGTTAAATTATGAAGCCTAAGTAATAATAAGTTGACGCGATGTTGGCATATAAATATTGAATTGCGATCATTTCTTGAGATTAAGGTCGTAGATGTCAGATATCAGCGGCACGTCGGTTTGGATTTTCCATATTAGTTTTAATATATTGGGATAGTTCACGTATCAGGTTTCAATATTTAATTATATATAAATATAATTATTTTTAATTAATATACATGCATATATTTATAGTATAACATTTATTGATTTTCTAAATCAACCAAATTAGTATAAACATTTTATGTTACACAAGTAATAATGGTATACGCTGGGAAGAAAGTCAGAGGAAGCTAGGAAGTTGTCAACACCGATGGAAGATAAGAAACTTCCGGCCCAAAATCCAAAGCCAAGGCAAAAATAGCGTCAACTACAGACAAGCTCAAGTAAGAAAGCCAACGGAAGCAGAGAGGGAGTCGATCGATGGGGCATAAAACAACTCAAACAACGAAACGATTATTAAATCATTGGCGGCTAATAAAAACAAATTTTAAAAAACCTGATGATATATCCCTGGGATATATCGGTCAATAGATGATATATTTGTCAATATATTCCAAAAGAATGCTTTATAAAGAAGATATCAATATCGGTCATTTTGTGCATGAAACTTTTATGTCGGTAGACATATCGGACATATTGGCCAATATCCGCAACATTGCTTGAGATACATTCCCTGGAACCCCTTCAAAACTTGCACATGTAAAGCACAATTAAAGTTTATAGCAAGAATCAAATAGCATACACTAAATCTGTACGCCCTGTTGCTGCACAGGCATTGAGGAGACAAATGTAAGTCTCTCCTTTCAGTTTGACCTCGTAATTCTTCATCTCCTCCAAAAGCTTCAATTCCGGGAAAAAAATTGCAGAATGTCAGTCATCACCACATAAAGGTTATATAGAGCATAAAACCAATTGCCATAAAACGGGAAGGACGGGAAGGACGGGAAGGACGAGACAGGCCAACCTTAATGGCTGTGTCAGAATTCTTCGTTCTACCGCAAGCTGATATCAAGAAATTGTAGAGGTTAACCTGCATACAGAATCATGGATCAGCTATTAGAAACATGGTGGGGCTCGGAAAAGGAACTAACATCGGGTAGCAGGCCCATGGCTTTCATCTCGTCGCGGAAGAAAAGGGCGTCGTGAAGGCGATTTCCCTTCA
Source organism: Platanthera guangdongensis (assembly GCA_039583875.1). Taxonomy (NCBI): domain Eukaryota; kingdom Viridiplantae; phylum Streptophyta; class Magnoliopsida; order Asparagales; family Orchidaceae; genus Platanthera; species Platanthera guangdongensis. Next base: position 31,104,224 of record CM077151.1, on the reverse strand, counting down.
TTGCTCCGACGATGAGCAAGTGAAAGGTGTCCCTCAGTGGCTGGACGGCGTCGAGCATCATGTCATCATAAACATCCCTGAGCAAGTTTGCCCTGGAAGATCGTTCGCCGTGGATAATTCAAGTAGAAAAATGGATAAGAGGAGAGTTAAACGGAGAAGGTGAGGACGGGAAAGTTCACCTCCGCTGGGCGATGAGAGATCCGATAACAGTGTTATACTCAGAGATGTTGTTGGCATAATTTCTTCGAGCATACTCCGCTGTGTCCACCGAGTAAGAGCGGAGGCTGGCCAGCCCTGGCGGCATCCGTCGGCCATGCCCTCAAATCGCCATTATAGAAGGAAGACAATTTAGGGGAACTTCAAAAACTAAGTAAGAAGTGAGAACGAAATTCTTCATTTGGTAATGTAGATCGAATTACCGAAGAAAACCCTAAGAAGGCTCATAAGAAATCGCTGCTGAAGTAGTCTTTCGCCACCTTCTTACGGCGTGCACATAAGGTGTTCGACAGGAGGCTTCTTCTGGCTGCTGGCTGCTGGCTGCTAGCCCTGCACGCTGCAGAAAGACGGGAAAGAAGAGGGTTTATCGATGTTTCCTTAAAAGGGTGTTGATATTCATCTCTCAAAACGCTCAATACCTCCTCTTTTCAAATAATAAAACAATTTTATAACTCAACAAAAAATTAAATGTACCCCCACAATAAAGAGAAACTTTTATGTATAGGTTGCATAAATAAGGACTGTGTGGGCGAAATTATGTCTATCTGATATGTTGTCGGACCGCCAAAAAATTGGCATGTCGAATCGTGTAACACCTCAACCTAGTTTAACAACAAATCAACAGTCTGGTTGGGTCTCACAATAAGAAGTAAACTAAACAGTGGTAATAAAACTTGTACTAATAGCGGGTAATAATTGAAGAGAATTGAACATAAACTTACAGCGGAAGTAGAAAATGCAATTAAGGGTAAAAATGTATCTCAACAACTCTTATTTCAAAGAGCAAACTAAAATATGTAAATGAAACGTGTATCTAAAAATCTGAATTACTACAAAATATTTGATACTTGAAAACAATTAATCAATAAGATTACATAGAGTTCATGGAAGAAAAACAGTACAATATTGAAAAGAAACAATTGAAGGAAAACGAACTATAAGAGGGGCTCCACAAACAAGCTCATCCTATGCGCAACTTCCCACCTGAGACCCCTGTAAAAATATATCCGAAAACAGTCAGTCTGATGGGAGAGAAAGAAAAATATTTTTATTAGTGACACTAAAAATAAACTAAGATGAATTAATTCATGTTTTTAAAATAAGTTTTTATGCTATAGAAAATTATATGTTGGGATACTATGCATGCTTTTCTAAAAATATTTCAGGTAACATAAATGTTTGTTCTAGTTTAAGCATGTTACATCAATTTACACAAGTTCTATAGAAAATTAGTCGACTAACAAGACTTCTAAACTTGGTCTACACTTGAGTTCTAAGTGACTTGTGTTTGTCCTTCATTAAGTTCTAGGCAGAATGGTTTCTACTGCTCAATTTTAGTCTAATGATCAGAGTCCTGCTAACGAACTCAGGTGTTCTAGTATCTTGCGGACAAACACTAGAATATATTAATCTTCTATAATGGGGTAACATCTCATAAACACTGTGGCTCATAAGATACACGGCACCATATGAGAAAGATGTCTCTATTTTGCACGAGAGCGGGTCTCCATCGTGTCTACTAATTATATTTTATCTATTGCTACTCTACTTATGAAATTATCAGTGTATCTTAGGTAGTACAATATATCAATTAATCGGCTAGATTTCATATTCATGAGATTAATATTTCTCGCTTCGTAACTATGTATGAGTGTATATGTTACATCATGCTTTATAATTCTGTAGGCCTAACTGGTTGGGAAATTTGGAAATTGTTGATTTTTACATAAATTAGTTGGATGATTGCTATGTTATAAATTTCTAATCATAATAGCAGTTTTTTGAATTATAAATACCCTCTTTTTTTGCAAGTTATCTGATGTGTCTAGCCAGAAAGAATATGAGTTTCTTACAGCGATATTGTGGCGCTGGTGCACAATACGTGGCGGTATACTTGTGTAGGTTGCGTTGTCACTCCTAGAAATTTCTCTTCCAAACTGGCGTTGAGAAGAACGATCGCCCGTTGACTAAAATTCATCGTACACCTCATTTAATTAGTTGAGCATACTAGTTATAACCATCCTCCTAAAATTGGTAAAGACTAATTTGAAGAAATATCCATAAAACGGGGTTGTTAGCTTGCTCTAAAAAGGTGGAACCCTACGTCGCAAGCAGCCCCAATTCTGAATGGAAAGGTGTTGTTTGCTCTGATTCCTAAAATCGGAGACAAACAAAACATAAGGCGATTGAAATTAGTTAGGGAAATTAGGAAATATCGTAGATACTTTCAGGATGATGGAAGGAAGGTAGGTTCGATTTCACAACCAAAACTTCAAGGAAATTTACCCAGAACGACAACGAACCGTTGATCAGGACTGGGGAAAAAATCGTGCCGATCCAAATGAGGAAAATTAGATATTCCTATGGTATTACAAAACTGACACTTACCTTCAACACGTAGCATTTATCCATTAAGCCCTAGCGCCAAAACGCATCAAAACATTAATATAACGACAACTTATCTCTTTATTTACGCGTGACAAAATAATCATTCATCATACCTTGACATAATAATCGTCGATCAATTTTGCTCGTGATCAGTGTTGAAACAAAATTTTGGCTTCTCGTGGAGTTCGGTCTCAAGGGACGTAGTCTGCACCTACTTCTCTCAAGCGAGAGCACCTGATCAGCTGCTTGGAACTAAAAGACAGACCCTGATCTGCAGTGAGGTCCCGCCACACACCCGAAAGATCAAAGAGAGCTTCCCCTGCCTAACTAATGTTGAGTTGGGCACCTTGGTGGGCCTTGAGAGAACTCGCTAACCAAAGTCAGCCATTGGGGGGAGCAAGAAGAAGCAGTTCCCCCTCCAAGGTGTCCATGAGAGTCTATTTATAGTTTTCCAAGTTTGGCCTGCAAATAGAGGAATTCCGTCTTTTGGTTTTACTAAACGCAGTCCAAAACGGTCTGTCAACAGCGTAACTTTGTTATTTGGAGGGGGTATTAGTTGACCTAAAGAGGTATCCTGTGTTTGATGAGTGCCTGGTGAAGATGGGACTCACCACTCGCCCCGAACTTGAATCTCTCCCCTAAGGGGGTTGCACTCGCCCAGGGAGCCTGGAACTCGCCCCCGGGGGGCTGCACTCGCCCAGGAAGCCCAAAACTTTCCCCTAGGAAGTTGCACTCATCCTGGGAGCCTAGAACGCGTCCCTGGGTTGATGCACTCGCCCAGGGAGCCTGGAACTTGCCCCTAGGAGGCTGCACTCGCCGAGGGAGCCTAGAACTCACCATTAGGGGGGTTGCACTCGCCGAGGGAGCTTGGATCTCACCCCTAGGAGGTTGTACTCGCCCATGGAGTCTGTAACTCGGCCCTAAGGGCTGCACTCACCCCTAAGAGGTGACTTCTTCTGCAATCGCCCTAGGTGGGCGAGATCATCTAGGTCATCATCAGCGCTTCTGATCTTGATGAATTATGGGTTATACAATTAGGCCCGGTAATCAAATTAAATTTTCGCAATAAAATTACGGATGTCACATATCGGACATCCGGTCTGATTTTAACAATGCTCGATTTCCGACCGAATAATATTTATAAAACGCTTTTTATGCATAAATATGATATTAAAATATATGTAAAAATTCTAATTAATATTTTATAGTAGTTTTAATAAAAATTATTTATTTTCTTTGAAAAAACATTTTTAAAATGCCACCCACACAGTTCACGATATGCGAAATGTGTACGTATAAATTAGACCACAAAAAACAATCCTCCCTCGATCTCTTGCATGTGCCCCCCCCCCTCCCTTGTGACTTTTGATAGTTGTGCCCCACGGACCCCTACGTCGCCTCCTTGATGATATCCAACGGGCGAGTTCTTGTTTTTCTTCGACTTTGACCCTAGACCTGAGAAGAGTACTCTCCAAAAGATTATTTGCATGGGATGTATAAATAACAATCATAGGGTATACAATGCTTAAGTTGAAAGCTTGTGGTTTGATGGGGTTCCCCCTGATATTTCCCGAACCAAGCCAAAGGAGCCGAGTGACCATACGAGCATAACCACGCATGTGCAAGCGTGCTCGCGCGGGCTCAACACCTTGGCACAAGCACCGCTCGTCTGCCCCTGCGTGAACCACCACGGTTGGTCGTTGTCGGTCGCCTCCTCTATCTCCGGTCATCGCCGCCGACGGGCAACCTGTCTAGGCCGCCAGACTGCCTAAGGGGCATGTTCATCATTTCGTGAAAATTGATGATCTAGGTGACCAAAATGGAGCGACGTCATTCGCCATCTCAAAATTCACCTGGGCGCAATTACCTGCATATCCCTCCAGAAAACTATAACAAGACCCTCGTGTCGTCATTTGAAGGGAAGCGACTCCATGGACTAAAGAGAGCACAACACCTGACGCTCACTTAGACGCTTTTGTGAGCCCGGGGGAAGGCACTGGAATTCACTTTCGCGGATGCTGGCGTGAAGGCTTCACAAGACTAAAGGAACGTAGCATCCTTCTCCGAGGAGCACTCTCATAGAGGCTCCGACTCTACGGGAGAGCTTTCATCAAGGCTTCGAGAACTTAGCATTTTTCCTCACTGGAGAGCTCTCACCAAGTCTCTGAGGACTTTGTTTATTTTCTACTATTTTTATATTCAAAGTTTCTAACGGAGAGGTGGTTTGTCACCCTCCGAGAAAACTCTCAAAACTTGAAACTTCTAAGCAAAACAGTGGATTTTGGCCCAACACAGATCCGACCACGTGGTTTTTGACCTTTTTTAGGTTTTTCGTGCTAAAAAAACATTTGTCATTGCTGGTGGATTTTCATTGACTATTTGCATGCCCGGTCCAACTATGAGTTAAGGCGGTCTGATTCTCCGGATCGTGGAAAAACTGGGTGACCCGCAACACGATTAGCATTGTCTTTGTGTTTGGTAATTAAAATTTTCTTTTTCCTTTTAGTTTTTTTGGGATACACGTATGCTTGTTGTTTTTTGTATGACCAAGTTGACTTAAATTGCTTGTGTTGGACACTCAATATATATTCATGTCTAATTTTATCTATAAAATCAATTTATAACATTTTCATTTTTGGGTCTACGAATAGCTTCTTAGAGTACATTTACAATTTTGTAGCCTACGAATAGCGATGGTCTACAAATAGCCAAAGAGGATCTGCGTATATCAAGACCAATCTAAAAATAATTTTTTAAAAAACAAGCATGATAGCTCATGTGATTTTAATACTCTCCCTCAAGTCTCAAGATGAGATCTCGATATCATTCCATGCAAACCACGAAGATGGTCAAATGGACTATTGGGTAAAGGCTTTATGAAGATATCCGATATATTGCCATAACACTGAACATAGTCCATCATGATAGCTTTGTCAAGCACTTGTTGGATTTTTTGGGTATCGAATGGGCATCAAAAATACATGGAACTCTCAGGAGGATCAATGTGAAACACGACAAATCAGTAAATGTGTTTTATACCTGCGCTGAAATCAAATTTCGAGCAAAATAATTGGTATTTGAGACTAAAAAGCAAAATAGTATATGCATCTCTGGAGGTATCCACACAAACATAAAGAACACCTCACAATTCTTTTGGCGGGCTCTGGTCTGGAAGATGATCACCTCTCTCTTCTACGAAATGCCAGTCATGTTCTCTATAGAGTTATCCTTCTCCCTTTCATTCCTGCATTTTCTCCACTAGGACCACTATGAGAGTGAGAAAGAGAATAGTTTTTCCATTACAAAGTAAGAAGGACGAAAAGTTGTGTTTTGATTTTCAAAAATATGCTTATATGGAACTAAAAGATATATTCATTCAAAACACTCTAAAAGGGCGGCTAAGTAGTTTCCAAGCTACAATCCCTTTAAATAGATAGATAGAACTGTAATGATATTGAGAATTCTTATTTTCATTCAAAATTAAATTTATTAATTCATTTTATGATTAATTCATAATTAATTAAATACCATCTCACATATATCTAATGTTCATATTTATGACTTGGTTTCATAAATCAAAACGATCATTACTTCAATTTTTGTGTCCTTGTGCGAGACTATATAGACTCATATCATATTGACATTATAACTGCTCTCTTGACTACTTCTAGATCATAAGATTCTAACAATCTCGTACTTGAGCTATATTGTATTAACCATAATCTCAAAAACCATGAGCGCATAGAGTAATGCACTACTGCAATCCAAGTAATACAAGAGTTGGTAACTCAATGAAAAAATATTTTAGTACTAAATGTGTGGCTTAGTCCCTTTTTCCATGACAAACAGGTTGAACTCAAGTTGTGGACCATGTCACCCTCTTAATTATTAAATCTTTTCTTTCACTTTCCCCAAGTGGAAAACAAGCGAGCCAAATATCATATATTGTCTCAACTTAACATGACCATGCATTTTCATAGCCCAACTCCATTAGGGATCTCGTGAATATTACTCTTGTTGCATAAGAGGACAAATCATATCCACATCACTCACAACCACCCACATGATTTGCAACACACTTAGGCTTTGTTTGGGACAACTCTGGGGGATAAAAAAGTTGTTGGAATAGAGTGTTTTATGTAGAGCTTTTTCAGGAGCAGTATTTAAAAAGTTGCAAACTGATTGGATGTTCTGTGAAGAAGGGCTCGAGATCTTAAGAGGAGAAGCAGATCACAGCGGGATCACAGCGAGATCATAGCGGGATGGATCGTCGGCGGCGGCACAGCGGGATCGTCGTTTCCAGGGGGATCGTCGTCAGCGGCTAGGGCGCGGGATCGTCGTCGGCGGCTCAGGGCACGAGATCGTTGTTTCCGACGGCTAGGCGCGGGATCGTTGTTTCTGACGGGGTAAGGGATCACTGCGAGAGGGGGGTCGTATTTCCCGTCAGGTAGGGCACGGGATCAGGGAGGTAGTAGTTCAAGCAAAAAAAGAAAAAGCCGTGAATCGACTTTCTGGATCGTGGGGGTCCCTGGATTCTCAGAGAGCTGAAAAAAGGATGATTTTACAAAAGTGATTTTTAAAAACTACCTAAACAAACAACCGAAAAAAAGCTTTGGCAGTTGGAAAATAACTTTTCCAACCGTCAGAGCTGTCGCAAACAAAGCCTTAATTGATAATCATCGTTATCATCAACCTCTTTCATGTAAGATCATTTACGGTATCAAAGTATGCTCTTTCACACTCAATGATTATAGTGACTTTAATTCAAAGGACCGGGCACACCATTGTCACTACGAGAACTAATTGTGACGCATATATAACTATCCACAAAGTAATCTCATGGTGGTCTAGTGTAACACCCGTAAATTACCTGTAAATTTTTTAAAAAAAATAATTAAAAAAAAAAGAGATTCCCAAGTGGTGTGACGGTTCACCCTTCCCCCTCTCACCCGACGGCTAATAAACCTCATTTAGTCACTCATTATAAGACGCGTATTGACCTTTCTGCAACCCTATTTCCCTGATCAAGTCGCTCTTCTGTTTCAGGAAGCCGGCGACGGTGCAACCCTCCGCAGGCGCGTCTTCCGTCTCCCGATCGTCTGCAGGAAGCCTCCGCCTCCTACTTCTCTATCATTCAGAGTCTCATTCCTCTCCAGAAAGTTCAGCCGACTCCGTCTTCCCATTCCCGTCCTGCCCACAGTAACAGATAAGCGGTCAGTGTAGAGCGCCGATAGCAGGCCGTCGACTGCTTCTTCTCCTTGGTTTAGACCATATTCAGGAGTACCCTTTCTTTTGTTTATATCCAAGGTGAGTTCCTGTTGATTTTCCTATTTTGTTTATGCAAATCCTTTCGGTCATTAATGGAATTTCTTGACGTTTCCAGATTTTTGTCGTCTTAAGTCAAGTGAACCCTTCCAGCAATCGATCCCTCCCAGCAAAGGATCAATTTTTTAGTGCCGATTTCGTATTTTTGTCCAGAAACTAGGGAATTTGACTTCTCCATTTCAGAAACCCTAGCGCTTCGGCGTTGGAGAAAGGGTAATTTCCTTTCCATCATTATGAAGTAGTATGCCCTAATATTAGAAGTGATGCATATAACCTTTTCTGCTCCTTTGGAGTTGCAGGGAGAATCAGAAGGAGTGCTTTTAACATTTTCAAGTGTCAATTAGATTACATTTAAAATGTTAGTGTAATTCCGTATAAAATACTATAACAGCACAAAAGTGATTAGTATCGTTTGGAAAATGGTAAATTAGTAATCATTCAGTTAACTCGTTGTCTGATAGAGACCAATTCCAAATTCCACAAACAGTTAGATCTCGGTTTAGTGCATGATAAAGAACTTCCACACGTATATACATATAGATACAAAGATGAGATATTAGGGGCTCGAATATAACTTCTAGCCAACCACATCAATTTGATGAACGGTCTTTAGTACCCAAAAAGTAACGTCACAAGCAGAGTAGTACTAGTTCAAGATGATTATGAAACACATTAGAGTTCTTCTCTTGTGCTTGGTAGAGACGCACTATCTTTCTCATAGGGCGTAGTGTACATTATGGGCCTCAGGCTTTGGGGAGATGTTTTCCCTTTTAGACAATTAGTAGATTCGAGTTTGTGTCCATGTGACACTAGAACACATGAGTTTGTTAGTTGGACCCGGATCGTTAGATTATAGTTGCTCTTTGGGAACTACTTTGTATAGAGCTTTAGAGGAAGAGTAAGCACGAACCACCTAGAACTCAAGAATAGAAGTACGTTAGGAAAATACTTAGATGACCAACGTCAAAACTTGTGCAAACGAACGAGAGTACGAAATCATATAACCAAAAATTTATGTACCTTGTAATATCTTGTCAGGGCAAGCATAACATGTTACCATAAAGTTTTTTTGTAGTATAAATTGATTTTAAAATAAAAAGCATGCATTCAATTATTTTTAGATAATTTTAGTGTCACTAGGAGAAATAGTTTTTCTTACTCTCCCTTTGGGTTGACCCATGTTTTGGGCATGTTTTTACAGGGGACACATATGGAAAGTTATGCTTAGGATGAGCGTTTATTGTGGAGTCCATCATGTAGCTGGTTTTCTTTCAGTTGTTTTATTTCAGTACTTAGTTACTTAGTTAATAACCTTGATGTAATATTAAAGTTTAAGATTTTCTTGTACCAGACTTGTCGTAAAAATTGCAGGGACCTAAAGGAAGGTCCGGTTGGCGGACCGTGTTTTGCTCCATAAGAAGAGACTAAGGAATTGGCTCCTCATGCTGCTGCTCTAACTCATATATTATATGGTCGTTGTGACCTTTAAGAAGTCAACAAACTCAAGCTTGGCGACCTCTCTTCGATGACTATGACATCTACACTTCGTTTGGGACGGTGGTGGCGGTCGTGAACGCGATGGTCATGATCCGCCGTTCATGAACGCATGACCTAGCCTAAAAAATGTCATGTATTTTATGCTCAAAATTAGTTTATTTTCTTGGTATTGGTCATAACCTTTGTCTTGCCAAACAAACATTCTATGATAATGACATTTTTGACCAAACTCACCAGAGCAAATAAGTCACGCCAAAGAAAGCCCTAATTTAAGCAACACTATTATTAACCACCATTTTGATCACAAATTTGATTTCCTTCTATATAAAATGGACAATTTAAGGAATGGCCCGGATGACCGGAAAAAACGCATAGGTTTTTAATGACTTATTGAAAATTTTGTTTTGATGATGCATTTTTGTTTTGTTAATTGTATATGTGACTTCATTTGCATGTATTTGCTAAGAAAATTGTAAGGATGGGATAAAAAAAAGACTCTTTCACATTAGGGAACTTGTGCTACCTTGAAGAGATGATAGACATTAGTAAAGAATATGCAGAATTTGTCAAAGATACGATGAAAATGTAAAAAAAAAGTCACGATAAAAAATAATCCATTGATGTGGAGAATTCCGAGATATACCCATATCCTCGCAATATCATGAGTATTTTCTGTTTTAGTTTATCCTGGCTTTTTTTTTCATTTTCCACAGGTGGACTGTGAGTTCTTCCCAGGCGGTCACCCCATCCCGGGGCTACTACCATCGTAGCATGCTCAACTATGGAGCTTCTAACACAACTCCACAAGTAGTTCCATAAAAAAACATCTCTGGTATTTATGGTCCAAGTTATTACTCAAGTTCAGTAACATTTCTTCCATTTTTTATATGAAATTCAGTTCATCATTCACATTTTCACCCAGAAAAAGCCTTGTCATCCTAAAAGTGTGTCGGGAGTTACTTTGTTTGAGCTTCACTGACACCAAAGCAATCTCTACCCTCTTCGAATCACCCTAGTTGGATATAAGATGTTAAAGGCCCATCAACTTTCAAACATTTTGTCCATGAACCACGTATGTACTACAAGAGGTCTGTCATTGATACCATTTATAATGATCCAACCTCACAATATTGAAAGTATTGTTCATTTTATTTCAACTCATCACATACTTAGGCAAACCACATACTTTCGTCATTTCCCCAAGTGGCATGTGAGTACTTCCTAGAGAGTCACCCATCTTTGGACTATTCTCATCAGAACGCACTTAACTACAAATTTTCCAACACAGCTCCATTGGTTGCTTCAAATAAGTGTTTTGATATTTATGGTCTACATAATTACATAAGTATAACAATTTTCTCTCAAATTTCAATGTGATATTTAGTTCATTCTTGCACCTCCTTTTGCCTAGACATATTGCCTTCTTAGAAGACTATCAAGAGCTACTTTGTTTGAGATTCAATGGCCCCGAAACACTTCTCGCCCTTGTGGGGCTGCCACCATCAAATTTAAATATTACACTAAATCAAAGAGTAGTAATCACAAGGTCACTAAAGGAAGTGTCATCGAGAGGCAGTTCATACATCTCAAAGTGTACACAAATTTGAAGAAGCAAGAAAAAAGTTGCGGAGATGACATTTTGTGTTTTATCATTGGTTTTAAGGAGTTCATGCAAATTCATTTTTTGTAATATCATAAACCTCTATGAATATATAATCATTCACAACATCTTTTTAGCACAACTGCTCACTCGCATTCCAGTTCATTACTTAGCCAATCAACAATCGGCGCCGATTGCTGATCTTTGCCTGTCAGCGATTTAGTTCTTTACACAGTCTAGTTCATTACCCAAAATTGCAGTGAAGATTTACAACTTTGCAAATCCCTGTTTAATGATATATGGACCGGGAGAATTTCATAATTCAAGAAGTTCGTGTTCACAACTCAATTGAACCACATGGTAATGGTGACTCAATATGCGCGAAAGATGTGTCTGAAGATTCATCATTTGTGGATGATTTTGACGAGAGTGATTTTGAATTGGATGATGTGTTATTTCATAAAAATATAGATGAAATAAAATGGGTTGGCAAAAGGGATGAATCACCTTTAAATAACTAAAGCACTACAAAAGTTTGAATACAAAATGGGGAGCAGGATAACCACAAAATAAAGAGTGAACTAGTATGGTTTGAATTACACATGTTCAAATTGTGGGATGAGAGGAACAAAAAATAATTGTGTTGAACCCTACAATGCTCAACATGAAATAATGAATTTAACATCTTCTAGGAGATCTAAACTTCCCGTAAGATAACAATACGTTAGCCTTTTCGTTTGCAGTACTTCGGCATTCAGTGTTTTGTAAATTACTTATTTTATGTTTCTGTATGAAGGCGCGTCGGGGATCTTATGTGATCGTGAAGTACCGCTAAAACTTTAGGGCAAGTTTAATCACACTGCAATTAGGCCCGCGATGCTCTATGGTTCTGAGTGTTGGGTAGTGAATTGTGTACATGAGAAAAAAAATGGGAGCTGCGAAGATGAGAATTCTTTGGTGGATGTGTGGACACATGAGTTTGGATAAAATTAGGAATGAAAGTATCAGGGATAAGACAGGAGTAACACCAATTGCAGAGAAGATGTGAGAAGCTCGTCTAAGATGGTTTGGACACGTACAAAGGAGACCATTAGAGGCAACAGTTAGGCGTTTAGAGAGTCTAGTCACTAGGCATGTTAAACGAGCGAGGGGTAGACCAATAAAGACATGGAATGAAACTGTAAGGAAAGACACGATGTACTTAGGCATTAGTGAGATTATGACAAAAGATAGGACATAATGACAACAAAGGATCCATATAGCCGACCCCCATCATAGTGGTATAAAAGCTTGAATGTTGTTGTATGCAGGTGCATATAGGAGGGATTATTACAATCGGGCTCCGTTTCAAGATCTAGAATCGGGTGAGAGGAGTTGTTGACACGTGGAGCTATCAAGGGGCGCAATTTAGATAGAAGGAAAACTAAAAAGCTAAAGGACGGGGGAATCCATTTCATAGTCGTGCGCGAGCACTATTCGGTCTCCCGACACCCGGACGTAATAACTCTAGTGTGGAGGAACACATGATGCTTGGAGCAGCTTTTGATGAGTCTCTCTCCCATTAAATGTTTGAAATAAAACCTGAATTGGTACAAAAGATATATGAGTTGTAGTAGAATTAGCTTCAGGATCGATAATTGGTAGTTTCTAAATGCTGAATTTGATTCCCATGATGAGGTTGCTTGGATGGACTGCGAGGGAAACAACAAGGTATGAGGACAAATATCCAACTAGCTAGGCGGTTAAAAATTTGAGCAATTAAAATTCTGGACCAAATTATCCCTCCAAATTTAACGTAAAGTGCAGATGCCGACCTCGACCGAAAATCACGTTTGCAAAATGCGTGAAATCCATTTTTGTGTGCACCTAGGCTCCGTTTGGCATGGTGGTGGCGTTTGTAAACACGTGGGCTAAACCGTCATTCATTAAGGATCACTTAACAAACATCGTCCGTTTAAACATAAAAGTGGATGAAATTCCTTAGGTGGGCGTTAAAAATGACAATTTAACCCCCACGCTCATTACTGCCACCACTATGCCAAACAAAGTCCTAGCCAGCTAGCCTATCCCAAATGATTTTCATAACCATGATTACATTATTTTACTACTCGTCTGTGAAAATAAGTCCAACCAAACAAACCGAGAGTAAATTTGGAGGGTATTGTATGCCAATTTAAAAATCTAGATGCAAAACACAAAAATCTTATAATTCAAAATTGCAAACTGTCTATTATGAAAAAGTTGGTGCATGCAACACAACTTAGATCACGGTGCACGACCTCTAATTCTGTCATGTATTTTCGTTAACACGAATTTGCACGCATGATTGACCTAGAATACGATCACCTTTAAACACAATCGTATTACACAATATAATTATATATTTTCACAAATAATCTACACCGTTGAAATAACGGATCATACGACTATGGCTACGTTTGAGAAACTCTGGTGGCACGTCGAGAAGAAGAGAGAAAGCGGCGATGGCAACAGTCGACTGGTGCTCCCAGGGCCAGCGGCACAACGCCCGGTTTTCTCCTTTTCACGTCGGTCATCCTTAAAGGGAGCTCACACTGGTTTTCCAAACAGGTTGCCTCTGGCTCAACCCCGCTAGAACGGTGCTTTGCCGGTTTCTCAAAAGCAGCCTATGTTTGTTCCAGATCAACACTATCCATATCTAAATATATCTGGTCTATGACTATTAGAGACTTAAGCTTCGTTTGGCACAGTGGTGGCGGTGGTAAACGCATGAGTTAAATCGTCATTCGTTAAAGATCACATAACAAACATCATCCGTTTGAACATAGAAGTGGATGTTCCTTAGTGGGCGATAACGAATGACAATTAAACCCTCATGTTCATGACCGCCGCCGCCGTTAAGGTTCCGTTTGGCACGGTGGCGACGGTCGTGAACGCATGAGTTAAACCGCCATTCGTTAAGGATCACCCAGCAAACATCATCCTTTTGAACATAAAAGTGGATGAAGTTCCTTAGGTGAGCATTGATAAATGACAATTTAACCCACATGTTCATGACTGCCACCGCTGTGCCAAGCGGAGCCTTAGTCTCTGTTTGGTATGGCGGTGGCAGTCGTAAACGCATGTGTCAAATCATCATTCGTTAAGGATCACCTTACAAACATCATCAGTTTGAACATAAAAATGAATGAAGTTCCTTAGGTGGATGTTAATGATTGACAATTCAACTCCCATGTTCATTACCGCCACCACAATGCCAAAAGGAGCCTTAGGGTCAGTTTGTTTCACCGTTTTAGCTCTGTTGTGATAGTATCGAAATGTCATTAGGCATATTTATCTGTTTGGTTCGAGCATTTCGTTGTCAACGTGCCAATTTTTTGCGTTCCCATTGGAGCTTTCCGACATGAGCTTGGATCTCCTTTTCAACCGAGCGTTCCCACCGCCACCGCCTAATTTGTTGCTTTTTGAGGTTTGATTCGTATCCATAAATCAAGGGAAAAAAGGAAACATATATATTTATATTTTGAGTTTATTCCTAAGAAGACAATAAAGGAATAAGAATTAATTGATTCCTTTTTTGTGGGTCTGTACAACAAGGAATAGTCTGTCATTATTGTCATTGGGTGGTGTGTATTGAAGAGCCAGCCCACCGTGAGAACTGTAGGAACCGCCTGGAGTTTTGGAGAGCCGCATGTGAGAGGAAACGCTCCACCTTTGTCTTCCTTTCTCTCTCTTTAGCTCGTGCACTCGGAGAGGCCGCTGGCCTTGGGTGTTGTCGTCGGTCTTGGAGGAGGTGGTCGTCGGCATTGGGAGAGGGAGTTGTCATCGGGTTTGTTAAAGTTTGTCGTCGGCATTGCAGTTGATGTTTTTTGGAGTGGAGAGGCGTGGTGTCGACGACGTGCGTTAATGCAATTAGCCTCGACGGTGATTTCTCTCCGGTGGTGGTGCGGTTGAACGTTGGACTTCGACGTTGAAGGTTCGATGAACCTTGTGCATCCGTGAGGTAGATTGCAGTCCAGATCTCAGATTCTCGCCACGGATCGTGTGTGTCCGGAACATCCACGGCGTACTCGTCGGACGGTAATTTTCTCCTATTTTTCTTGTATTTGAATTTATATTTTCATTATATAAATTGTGTGACTATATTTTGTGTTTTTGAGTATCTGCAAATTTTATAGTTGTGTCTGTGTTTGTACCAGATTTTACAACAAGTGGTATTAGAGCCAGGTTTCGAGTAGGTGACTGATTGGATGTTCCCGTTTTAGGTTTGGGTCAACGGTAGGTGACGACATCGGTCCGCTCCCTATCTTTCCAGATCTGATCCGTGAATTAATCAGAACATCTAGAGGTACTGCAGGCAGCTATGGCAGCGAAGAACACAGTGTTGGCCAGATATTCAGTAGAGAAGTTTGAGGGTAGCGGAAACTTTCGCCTGTGGCAGATTCAGGTTAAGGATAAGCTGGTTGAGCAGAGGTTAATCCAAGTGTTGCGGGGGCGTGATTCTTTGCCCGCTCTGGTGAAGGATTTCGAGTGGACATAGATGGATGAGCGTGTCATTAGCACTATCAGGATGTGAGTCGACGACAAGGTGTTGTTCAACATCGGTATTGAAGAGTTCGCTGTCACGCTATGGGAGAAGCTGGAGGGACTATACATGAGCAAGTCGTTGACCACGAGGCTGTTACTGAATCAGAGATTGTACGGCCTGAAGATGCAGGAAGGTGGTAACCTGCAGAAATACTTCAACGTGTTCAATGAGCTTCTGAGTCAAATGCATGTGGTTGGTGTGAAGGTGGAGGAAGAAGACAAGGCCTTATTGCTTCTTGCCTCGATCCCGACATCGTATAAGCACATGCAGACCACTATGTTGTATGAGAAGGATACATTAGACGTGGAGCAGATCACGTCTGCGTTACTGTTCAGTCAGATGTTGTCAGACCCCGCTCCTGAGGGTGAGCATGCTTTTGCAGTAGGAGGGCGGCGAGGGAGGCAGTTCGAGAAGGGATCCGGGAGTGCGCGGTCCAGATCCGCATCGAGGAAGCAGTGACGTGCTACCATTGCAGACATAGGGGTCATATCAGGAGACATTGTCTGCAGCGTGCCCAGATTTTTGGGGACGTCTAGGGTGCGGGCAAGACGGCGGTAGCTATGACAGATGATAGTGATATGTGATGTGTCTCTCCTCATCACGGAGAGTCCATGTGACTTGGATAGCTGGATATTGGATTTTGGTGCTTCGCAGCATATTTGCTCAGATGCAGGGATGTTCAGTTCACTGGAGGTGGCGACTGGGTCGGTCTTTTTGGGTGACGACTCAGCATGTGAGTTCACGGGGACAGGGATGGTGGACATCAAGATGCGTGATGGAGCAGTGCGTAGGCTTGAGCGGGTACACCTAGTACCTAATCTGCACAGGAATTTTATATCGCTGGGTAGACTAGACTCCAAAGGATGTAGTTTTGCGGCGAGAGGTGGAGTTCTGACGGTGACGCGAGGACGCACCGTGCTCATGCGAGCTATGCAGTGCGGTAGTCTTTACCAGCTGATGGGGATCGATCACGATAGGGCTGAGCATATTATTCGAAACTCGAAAGTCGCTCGAAAATCGTTCAAAAATTGAGCCGAATCGGAATCAGTTAAAATTGATTCAACTCAATTTGAGTCGATTCAATTTGACTCGAATCTGATTTCGTGTCGCTTTCGAGCAAACCCTGAATCGCTCGAAATATGATTCGAATCAACTCGAATTAAATAAAAAATTTATGTATTTATTAATATATTCTTATTTTAAGATTAAAAAAACAAGATTTAAACCTAAATAAAAAGAATGAAGGTTTTAAGCATTTCATTTGCTAAATTTATAGATTTCCCAATTTAATTTTGTGCAAATTAGGAATAAAACAAAAAATTGCTCAATTTCGAGCCGATTTGATTCGATTTTGCGCCAACTCGATTTGATTTCGAGCCGACTCGGAATCGAGTCATTTCGAGTCGACCTGACTCGACTCCAAATCAATTTCGATTTCGAGTCGATTTCGAACCGAGTTCGAGTCGAAAATTTCGATTTCGAGCCGAGCCAAAATCGCTCGAACTCGACTCGATATCAACCCTAGTTCCGTCAGCATTCAGAGGTTGAGCCCGAGCAAGGATGAGTCGACTGGAGCAGGTCGGCTGACACATCGGACTTGAGGTGGTGCTTTCGTGCAAACTGGTGTTTCGTGTAGACCGTGCTACGTGCAGTGTTGCCCAGTGCAGATAGTGCTTCGTGTAAGAAATGTTTCGTGCAGGTGGTGGCTCCGGATCCCGAACCAATGTGGTGGATTGTTGCTTTTTGAGGCTTGATTTGAATCCATAAATCAAGGGAAAAAAGAAAAATATATATTTATATTTTGAGGTTATTCCTAAGAAGGCAATAAAAGAATCGGAATTAATTAATCCCTTTTTTGAGGGCCCGTACAACCAATGACACTAACTTTAGACAGCGGTTTTTTTATAAAAACTGCATTATGAAGTATTAAAAAAGGGTTGATGTAAAAACGCGGAACCCGAATTTTGCTAAAATCGGGTTACAAGCGCCTTTTAAAGATAAGTCTATTATATGACATTTTAGGAAAAGTATTCAACATGAAAATTGTAGATCTCGACGAGATCTACAACTTTCATGTTGAATACTTTTCCTTAAAATGTCATATAGTAGACCTATTTTCAAAAGACGTGTTTTAAATAAAAAAATTATAATAATTTAGAGAGCGGTTTTTTGTAAAAACGTTATCTAAAGTATTATTTTTTTTAGTTTTAAATTTTAAGAAAATACTATTTTAAATAAAAAAATTTATAATACTTTAAACAACGGTTTTTTTATAAAAACCGTTGTCTAGAGTATTAAATATTTATTTTTTCTGTTTTTTATTTTTTAGAAAATACTATTTTAAATATAACAGATTATAATACTTTAAACAACATTTTTTTTTATAAAAACCGCTGTCTAAAGTATTACATTTTTTTGCTGCTGGCTAAATTATAATACTTTAGACAGCGGTTTTTTTATAAAAACTGTTGTCTAAAGTATTATTTTTTTTAAAAAAACTGTAATACTTTAGACAACAGTTTTTTCTAAAAACCGCTTTCTAAAATATTACATTTCTTTTGCTGTTGTCTAAGTTATAATGCGTTAAACATTAGTTTTTTATAAAAATCATTTTTTAAAGTCTGTTTATATATTTAATTTTCAATCCGGGCACGTGCCCTGGTATGCCTTAATTAGGGTTTCCTTTCTACTCCCGCTGAGCTCGTGATATTTTATCAACGTGCATTTTTCTCCATCTGAAATGTATAATTTCTCCCACTGATTTCAGTGATTTGTTTTTGTGAATCATTAATTCTTAATTATTTTGTTGATTCATCCTGTTTTTTCTTCGGATACTTTATGTTATTTAATATTTGAAATTCATTAATTTCGAATTGAGTATCTGCTCTCATATTAATTTATTCAGATCGCACAGATGTTTTTAATTGAAACCAGGGGTCCAGGAGCCTCATTGTGAAATCTGAGCAAAAGTTAGTTCATTCACAATCATAAGACATTGGATTCTTTAGGATTTTGTGACATTGAACATCAACCATCAGGTATGAACACGAGACACTCATGTAAAATATTGTCTTTTAATCTCTTATCGTCTTATATTCTTTAATAGTGTTTGTTTCTTTGCTATAATTTTTATTTTTCAGAATGGAAAAGTATTTTAAAAAGAAATTAAAAACAGATGAGCAACCTAATTCTGATGTTCCAAGTAGAGAAGTTATTCTGTTTCTGTTTCAGATGAGAAAGAGCGTGTAATTGTTAGTGAATAGTCAATTCAAACATCTTAAAAGAAATCGTGAACAGTTTAATTTGGATGGGTTAATTTCTGATCCTAGATTAAGATCAATGATTCCTAATTATCATGTGAATATAAGAGATCAAGTTCGAAGGGCTTATTGGCTAAAAGAACTATGCCAACCAATAAATCATAATTTTAAGTTTACTTATTTTGGCAAAGATCCAAGACGTTTTGTTCCAGATTGATTTAACTTACATAGTAATTGGTTAAAGTACATTATATCAAAAGATACTGCATTTTGTCTGTGTTATTATTTATTTAAAGTTGAACACAGGGATCAAAGAGGTGGAAATACATTTGTCACTACGGGATGGTCTCATTGGAAAAAAACTGAAAATTGCAAATGCATGTAGGCTCTCATGCTAGTGCACATAACATAGCTTTGCAGAAATGTCAGGATCTTATAAGTCAAAATACTCAAATTCAAGTTGCATTATCTAAGCAAAAAGATATTGTTAAAGCAAAGTATCAGGCCCGTTTAACAACATCAATTGATGTTATTAGATTTTTGTTAAACCAGAGACTATCTTTTCGAGGTCATGATGAATCTGAGACATCTAATAATTCGATAAATTTTCATGAGCTTTTAGAATGGTTGGGAGAGCACAATGAAGATATTGCAAAAGTAACCTTAAAAAATGCCCCAGAAAATAATAAATTAACATCACCTCAGATTCAGAAAGATATAGTAAGTGTTATTATTTGTACCGGATTTTACAACATAATTAACCATATTACTTTCGGAAAAAAAAACAAATACATCTCCTCCTCTGCCGTGGACGCCTGCGAGAATTTATTCCATGGATGTCGGCAAGACGTCTTGGATAAGCCCCCTCCCCCACCCCCATCTCCTCCTCCACCACTGTGACGACTTAAAAATAATGTGACGCAATTTTAAGATGTTATTTCTCCCCGATGATGAATAACAAAAGACAGTACGAATTTTCCGAAATTTTTTGCGCATTTTCCTTTTCATTTTATTGGTTGAGTTTGCTTAGTAATGCTTTAGTTTTATTCTTTATGTGTGCCAACAACTAAATTTATATGTTGTGGGCTACCATTAGTGTTTGGGCTACTATTAGCAATAATATTTTAGCTTGTATGAATTAAGGTGTGTATTGGTTTATATTTTAGTTAAGTGTGTTGGTTGGTTGGTTTGTGTTTTGACACTAAGCTAAGAAATGTGTTGGCTGATGAGGTGGTTGGGTTAGGCTTGGGTTGAGTGGGGTGTTGGAAGCATTTTAGCATTTGTTGGTTGTTGTACTATTGTGGTGGCAGCTGGAATAGATTAGAGTTAGCCATATAACACTTGGTTGTTGGTTTGGTTGGGATAAGTGACATCTATTTGAGTTAGCAAATTCATTTTGGCCTCTTGCTGCCTCTTCACTGCCTATGCTGCACTTTAAATACCTGGTGGATTCCCTCCTCATCTCCCATTTCTGGCCGCTCTTCATGTTCTCTGCTGCGCCTTGCTGCACTGCTGCCCCCTGCTGCACTGCTGCCCCCAGACTGCTATTCCCTGTTGCCCGAGCTGCTGCTCCCTGTTGTCTTAGTTGTTGTTTTACTGTACCTCTACCGTTGGTTTTAAGAACTGCTTCTGTTTCTCTTTCACTTTAAGAATGCTGTCTTTATGCTGGATTTTTATGGACTGTTTAGTGGCTATTTTGATAGCTGTCTAGTGACTATTTTTCGTATTGATTTCGGGCTGCCTAGTCACTATTTTCGTGCTATTTTGTTTTAAGTTGTTGTATGACTGTTTTTATATAGATGTTTAGCTCACTTTTTGTACCTTACTGGACAACACTTTTAAGAGGACAGGAAGTCCATTTGGGGGTTGGTTTTAGCCCATTTAAAGACATATTTATAGCTGTCCGGTAAAGTATAAAATCAGATTTTGGTCTTTGTAAATTTAATTGAGATTTCCGGTTTACCGTTTCAGTTTCCCGATGTTTAGCAAATCTTTCTAAATCTTTTACGCTTTATGGTACGAGTAAAACAAGACACAACCCAAATTAAGATGCATATTATTTCAATGGTTTCCAAAGCCCAGAACCTCGAGGATGGCGTCCTGTGATAACCATGACATTCATGCGGAAAAGGATATAGATAAAGGCAAGGAAAGAGTGAGTATTTTATTTCTTGAAATTATGAATATCTGATTATTTTGCAGTATCTAATTTATGGACTTTTAAAGAAACTGCCTGTGCATATGAGTTTCGACTTGATGATATGTCTCTAAATAAATAAAAGTGGGTGAGGGGGCAATTAAGTGATACAGATTTCTGAGGGGATCAGTTTTGTTCAAAACTTATGTCTATACAACAAAATAAAATTTATTTAAAACTTTGCATAGGGAAATAAGAAGGTTTCGAATCCGATGATGTGGAGACATATACTGATGGATTCACCAGTAGGGGTGTGCCTACAATTATGCCCTTCGGGGTGTGGCCAATTCAAGTTGCATACCTAAGTATTTCCCATAATATGGAACTAGAGGGTGGGACTTCAGCGAAATTCAAGTTACATATTCCAGTAATTACGATTTAAATGTACTGTAAGTATATTGGTATACTCCATTTGCTGCATGTATAACCGTTTCACGAGATTTCTGTCTCACATAGTCATATTTCTGTGACTAACCCTCAGTGGATCCACTTTTTTTTAGGCAACAGGTGTGACTCCAAGTGCATGACGGAGGTTCAGGCATGAAGAATTAAATCAGGTATCGTTAAATGTCTACAAAGGAATCGAAGAAGGTTCTGAAAGTCATAAGCTACTATGTACAAAAAGTATTGTAAATTTTTAACAGACTTGGAATAAGTGATTATACGATAGTTGTAAATAAATAAAATAATGGATTAAAAAGTTCCGTGTTGCATTTTTTTGTACTGTGTTTTTCTTTCCTACGATCCATTATTGAAATCAATGCTGATCATTTTGGGAAACCCGGAAAAAGGGTCTTCACAATTGCTATTAGAGCGAGGTTTATTTTCAATATGTGTGGTCGTAGGCAGTACAAAAATATAACACAAAATTTAATATGCAACATAATTAAATAAATTTCATTTATAGGAACCCGTCCAAGTTTATTCTAGCCGCCGCAGTCAACGCCGTCAGGAGAATCAAGACGATCATGACCATCAAGCAGCCACCAGGTCTGAGGGAAGTAACACGGGCATCAACACCATCGACATCCTTTGGATTTCGTGCTATCAATAACAGAAGCTTTTAAGTTAGCTTTCCCGACATTAGCTGCTTTAGGACCCACGCTTCCCCAAGAGAATCCTAATCCACCACATCAACCGCATCAACATCCAATGAACCCTCCTCCAAATCTCCCTACAGGAGTTGAAGCTCCGACACTGCAATACCGTCAAATGAACTATGATCTTAAACAGTTTATGGAGTTAAAACCACCGATTTTTGTAGGAGGCATGTCTCCCTTGGAAACAAAAGATTGGATACTCAACATCGAAACCATCTTCTAGGTCATGCACTGCCCGGAGGATCGGAAAATTGAACTCACGTCATTTTTACTTGAAGGCACAACAAAGCGTTGGTGGAACAACTTAGTCGCTATAAAATTCGCCAGACGTGGAGTTGTGACATGGGAAAATTTTCTTCAGGAATTCACTAACTGGTCCGTACCCAGATCGGAAAACGAGTCTTGCATGATCAATTCTTACGACTCGTCGAGGGATCAAAGTCGGTATTGCATTATGAGACGGAATTCTCCAAGTTGGCATATTATGCTGATTCTCTCGTGGCTACCGAGGAAGATCGTTGTTGACAGTTTCAACAAGGACTGCAGGACAACATCCACAATCTACTCGTACCCCCGGATATTATGGAATATGGAAAGTTAGTCGAGCGAGTGCGATTAGTGGAGATCGATCAAGGCAAAACGCAGAAATGTCAAGATAGTGGGAAGAGAAAAATCACGGAAACCCCAACTCAAAGTGAAGTACAGGGCAATGGTATCTAATCAATCCAGACTAGTCCGTCAACCAGTAGCGCGTCTCAAGCAACCACGACGAAATTTGCTAAGTGTGGCAGATATCATCGAGGAGAATGCTTGATTGATGCTTGTTATTACTGTCGTGAGCCGGGTCACACAAAGAGGGACTGCCCAAAGCTCCGGAATAAAGAAATCAATTCACAACCTCCTCTGCAGCGGCAATTATATCAAATGCTTGCTGAATCATTCACATCAGCACCGTCACCAGCACCTGCACATATAGCTGCTCCTGCTCGTGTCCACACTTCAACTCCTCCTCCTGAAGTACTGGAAGAGCGTTTAATTATGTCGCGAGCCTTTAATTTGAAACCTTATCGAAAGAAATAAATTGTAATAACTATTTATGTTTATGTATATTTGTAAATTAATAAATAGTTGGCTTCCGTCAAACTTTTATTTTCGAGGAAGAAAACTTTTTTAAGGAGGGAAGAATTGTTACGACCTAAAATTAACGTGACGTAATTTTAATATGTTATTTTTCCCCGATGATGAATAACAAATGACAGTACGAATTTTCCGAGATTTTCACGCATTTTCCTTTTCATTTTATTGGTTGAGTTTGCTTAGTAATGCTTTAGTTTTATTTTTAGGAGTGATAATAGCTAAATTTATATGTTGTGGGCTAGCATTAGTGTTTGAGCTACTATTAGCAACAATATTTTGGCTTGTATGAATTAAGATGTGTAATGATTTATATTTTAGTTAAGTGTGTTGGCTGATTGGTTTGTGTTTTGACACTTGGTTAAGAAATGTGTTGGTTGAGGAGGTAGTTGGGTTAGGCTTGGGTTGAGTGTGGTGTTGGCAACATTTTAACATTTGTTGGTTGTGTTACTATTGTGGTGGCAGCTGGAATAGATTAGAGATAGTCATATAACACTTGACTGTTGGTTTGGTTGGGATAAGTGACACCTATTTGAGTTACCAAATTCATTTTGGCCTCTTGCTACGTCTTCACCGCTTATACTGTTGTTTAAATACCTGGTGGATTCCCTCCTCATCTCCCATTTTTGTCTGCTCTTCCTCTCATCTGCTGCGCCTTGCTGCACTGCTGCCCCCAAACTGCTATTCCCTGTTGCTCGAGCTGCTGCTCCCTGCTATCCTAGCTGTTGCTTTGCTCTATCTCTACCGCTGGTTCGAAGAACTGCTTCTGTTTCTCTTCCGATGTAAGAATGTTGTCTTTATGCTGAATTTTTATGGACTGTTTAGTGACTGTTTTGGTAGTTGTCTAGTGACTATTTTTCGTACTGATTTCAGGCTGCCTAGTCACTGTTTTCGTGTTATTTTGTCTTAAGCCGCTGCATGACTGCTTTTTATATGGATGTTTAGCTCACTTTTTGTACTTTGCTGGACAACACTTTTAAGAGGACATGAAGTCCATTTGGGGGATGTTTTTAGCCTATTTCAAGGCATATTTATAGCTGACCGGTAAAGTATAAAATCAGATTTTGGTCTTTATAAATTTAATTGAGATTTCCGGTTTACCGTTTTAGTTTCCCGATGTTTAGCGAATTTTTCTAAATCTTTTACGTTTTATGCTACGAGTAAAGTGAGACACAACCCAAATTAAGATGCATATTATTTCAGTGGTTTTCAAAGCCCAGAACCTCGAGGATGGAGTCCCGTGATAACCGTGACATTCATGCGGAAAAGAATACAGATAAAGACAAGAAAAAAGTGAGTATTTTATTTCTTGAAATTATGCATATCCAATTATTTTGAAGTATCTAATTTATCGTCTTTTAAAGAAACTGCATGTGCATATGAGTTTTGACTCGATGATATATCACTAAATAAATAAAAGTGGGCGAGAGGACAATTAAGCGATAAAGATTTCTGAGGGGATCAGTTTTGTTCAAAACTTCTGTTATAAGACAAGATATAATTTATTTAAAACTATACATAGGGAAATACGAAGGATTCGAATCTGATGATGTGGAGACATCTTGATGGCGACGTTGTCCCACCATTTGCTCGTGATGATCGTGACCGTTTGATTTGTGGCGATGATGTACCGCCATTTGTTCATGATGTCGTTGCAGATGATGCTGACGAGTTCTTTGGCGAGCTCCATGGCGACGCCGGGTCCATGCATTATGTTGATCGTCGCCGCAACCGTACGTTTGAAGACTCGGATGGACGATGCCGCAACAATAATTTTGATGCACGCCATCGCCGCTACAACGTCATCACCGTGACAATTATTTTGCTACAACACCATCGCTGCTACAACGCCATCGTCGCGACAATAATTTCGCTACAACGTCATCGCCGCTACAACGCTATCATCGCGACAATAATCTAATAATTATAGTATTATATTATATTTATTAATTTTCTTGTTGCATTGTTTTAATTTGAGAGTTTTTATTTCATGCATTTAACTATTGTATTTGTTATATCATGTTTATGATGGGTGCATATAAGCATCATGTGTTTATTTTATTTGAATGGAGGAGATTGAGTGGTGTAAGCTATAAAATACCATCTTTATGAAGGATTTAAGGGAAGAATG
Source organism: Platanthera guangdongensis (assembly GCA_039583875.1). Classification (NCBI taxonomy): domain Eukaryota; kingdom Viridiplantae; phylum Streptophyta; class Magnoliopsida; order Asparagales; family Orchidaceae; genus Platanthera; species Platanthera guangdongensis. The sequence goes on along the minus strand of CM077151.1, from coordinate 31,078,809 downwards.
AAAAGAAAAAAAAATCTAGAATTCAAGTTTTGAATTTTCCCCCTCTTTCCTCTTTCCCTCTAAGGCAAATTTTGGCCCCTCCTTGTTTCTCCTCCTCTCTTGGCCGCCGACCTCATCTTCTTCCCCTCTCCTCCCTCCTCTCGTCTTCTCCACAAAATCCTTTCTCCTCTCCACTACGAGTAACAAATCAAAGAACTCCTCTCCTTGAAGAATTCGGCCAACATCCTTTCCCCCTCCTTGGGTGATTTCGGTCAAGGACAACAACTTCGGCGACGACGAACCTTCTCCGACGTGAAGCAAGGAAGGTGGACGAGTTTCTCTCCATTCGGCGTGACTCCGGCGGAGCCGTGGAAGAGCGAACCATTTTTCATCGGAATCATCTATTCCGATTGGGGTAACGAAAATTACTACTCTTGTGTGATTCCCTCTTACATAGATCTTGTGGTGGTTTTCTTTGGCATTGCTTCCGAACTTTTGAATTCATCGTGGTTTTGATCCGAACGATATTGTTATCTTCTTTTGATCTATTTTAAGTTTGTGAGGATTGACGGACCTCGTTTTCTTTTTGTTGGGAGAGATCTACCATTTCCGAATCGTTTAATTTTGGTGGATCTCTTTTGGTACAACACACGCTCGAACGGATCGAGTCGATCCATTTCGCTTGAGAGAATATTGGTTCATCGCCTCTATTTGATCTATAAGGGTGTAGCGAACCCGTGCGCTAGCATTAGATTGATATTATTGTGAATCGGGTGCGCTGCGTTTAAATTGTGCGAGCGGAGAATTGAAACGAGTGAGAACAATTCGGCGTCTTTGTCCGTTGCGGCTCGTCAAGAGACGTAGCCTGCATCAATTTGGTATCAGAGGGAGGTTCACGTCAATTTTTTAATTGACACCCTCCCCCTTTTATTTGCACGTCGGCACGTATGTTTCTAGTTCGTTTATTTGAAAATTTAACCAAAAAAATATATATTTGTGGTCTGTCAATAGCGGTGTAAATTTCTTATTTTTCAATCAAATATTTTTAAAAAATTTTTTAATCAACCTCATATTTTTTTGAGCAAGAAAATATAAAAAAAGTATTCATTGCCTTAGTGGTTTAGCGGGAACAATTTCATCTATTATAATTATATAGGATCAGAGTCATTATTCCATTACGCATGTGCACCAGATTCGAGTAGAAAATTTTGTGTCCCGTCACCACTAAAATGGCCCATGATGTTAACGTTTCCCGATTCAAATCTTCTGGATCCATGTCGAATGTTAGGAAACATGTTCATTCACCTATAATGGATGAGAGTAAGGACTTGTTTAGACAACTAAAGGCTAACCAAGCGGCACCACCACCCCCTAGTCAACCCCACTATCATCTGAACTGTCGCCCTGAGCGAGAAGTTAATGTTTTTAGGTCATCTAGGAATGTTGCACCCACCTACGATGGATTGGGAGGTCCTCAGATCTTCCTTAATTGGGTTGTTGGGATGGAACGTTATTTCGAGTGTCTTTGTCTATGGGACCTCCACAAGGTCCCAGTGGCGAGCAAGCAATTAGTGGGTCGAGCCCAGACTTTTTGGTTCAACGAGGAAAGACGTATTGAGTCTTCTATAGGCTGGCCGATCATGAAAAGCCTCCTCACCGATCAGTATGCTCCTGCATGGATGTGTTGATGAAGTGGCTACGTTGTGCTAGGGCACTAGACCAAATCTGATGATTAGAGTGACATAGTCCCTCAGTATAGACCCTTTCCCCAGGTTGGTAGAGCTACCCATAACATACATGCACCCACCTATGAAGGAAAGGAAAAGGTGAGGTCTCCTATCCCTAGTTCTGTACAAGTGACTGCTAGGACTTCCATGAGCCCGCATGGTGAGAGTAGTCCTATCTGTAGGAGCAGACAAATGATTACGACATGTGAGTTTAGTGGCGTATCTGATCTTGGCTCTATTGTGCGTCCTATTCTGAATACGCACGTAGTTCTTTTTGAGTCTCCTCCTGAGCTGCCTGATCTAGTCGTTGACTCTCCTGATGAGTCTACGGTAGTGTCTAAGACTGAACCCGCCACTGTGGGTGAGACCGACTTAATTGATGAGCTTAGTGATGATGAGGATTTTGGTTACCCCAGTGACATGGAAGAGGAACTCCCCTCTGAAGTGTCACCCCATGGGATTACTCAGTCTACCCTCGACGTTATTCATAATCCGTCACCTATGGTAGTTGAGGAATATTCTGATGATTCTAAGTTAGTAGATGTACCTACGGTGTTAGAAGATTTACCTTATGAGGGAAGGTTATTTTTGAATGACTTTAGCGCTGAGAACCCGAAAGATATTTCTTTGATGTTATCATCATTGCCTGAAACTCAATATGAATTAGAAATTTTGCCGGGTTTGATTTTGCCTATTTCTGAGACCTTTACTGATTCTGATTTGGATGACGTATCAAGTGTGTTGCAAGAATTTCCTAGCGAGGGAGTTGTCCTTTTGGATGACGTTATTGATGTAGACCCGGATGAGCATCCTTTGATGTTGTCTCCATTGCATGAAGTTCATGATGATTTTGATTATATCCCGGGTGTGATTTTACCGACCCGTCCTCCCGCTCCATTGACCCAACTAGCACATATTTTAGGACACGAATTTATTATATCTAGTCCAAGACATTTGGTATTGTCTACGTTAGTAACCCCTCCGTTGGGCAGGTCTCGTAAGATAGGTATTAGTGAGTTGATAGAATTCGTGTTCAGTCTTGTCACAATTTTTTGTAGTTTTGTATCCTTCAGACTTCCTATGAATAATCAATTCTCTGATTTTATGCTTACGATGAGGTCGTCTATTGTGCCCATTTCAGATTTCGTGATGGGTGTGCTCATTGGTTTGTGTCCGCTAAACTTTCAATATAAATTAAATCAATTAAACTATTTAGCACCGATGCCACCTGGTTTAGTTTCGTTACGTCGAACGTATAAATCAAGTGATTTTGCACAAGAATTCGGTCTCCAAATTCACAATTTACATAAGCACATTCATGAAACGTTAGCCGCCCAACATGCATTTTATAAATCTAATGCTAACGTACATAGAAAAGTATCTCACTTTAATGTTGATGATTTGGTCTTGGCGCGTCTCATTCCTGAACGGTTGCCTTCGGGCTCCCTAAAAAAGTTAGCGAATCGGCGAGCTAGTCCTTTCCGAATTTTAATGAAGTTAGGAGAAAATGCTTATCTTTTGGAGATACCCACCGATTGGGGTATATACCCCATTTTCAATGTTTTGGATTTAACGCCTTATGTTTCTCCACCACTTGACTTATCTGCCTCTCCGTTTATTTCGTCCACTATGTTTTCTAATGGGTTGAGGGGTGAGCTGGGTCGTGGATCGCGCTCTCTTACGGTTTCCACTGGAGGTATGTTGAATGTTGATGTCGAAACTTTTCCACCTTCTTTGACTAATGCTTTTCCAAGGTTCCCGAAAACCTTCTTTTTGCCTGACAGGTGTTATTTGATGTGGCATGACCACGCTATTACAACTTGGATTATGGTGCCAGATTTGCCCCATGTTGCTGCTGCTTTCGACTGTTCTCCCCTCACGGGCCACTCATCGGTGATGAGTAATTTTGAGTGGGGGAGGATTGATGGCGACGTTGTCCCACCATTTGCTCGTGATGATCGTGACCGTTTGATTTGTGGCGATGATGTACCGCCATTTGTTCATGATGTCGTTGCAGATGGTGCTGACGAGTTCTTTGGCGAGCTCCATGGCGACGCCGGGTCCATGCATTATGTTGATCGTCACCGCAACCGTACGTTTGAAGACTCGGATGGACGATGCCGCAACAATAATTTTGATGCACGCCATCGCCGCTACAACGCCATCACCGTGACAATTATTTTGCTACAACACCATCGCTGCTACAACGCCATCGTCGCGACAATAATTTCGCTACAACGTCATCGCCGCTACAACGCCATCGTCGCGACAATAATCTAATAATTATAGTATTATATTATATTTATTAATTTTCTTGTTGCATTGTTTTAATTTGAGAGTTTTTATTTCATGCATTTAGCTATTGTAACTGTTATATCATGTTTATGACGAGTGCATATAACCATCATGTGTGTTATTTTATTTGAATGGAGGAGATTGCGTGGTGTAAGCTATAAAAGACCATCTTTATGAATGATTTAAGGGAAGAATGAAAAGGAAAAAAAAATCTAGAATTCAAGTTTTGAATTTTCCCCATCTTTCCTCTTTCCCTCTAAGGTAAATTTTGGCCCCTCCTTGTTTCTCCTCCTCTCTTGGCCGCCGGCCTCATCTTCTTCCCCTCTTCTCCCTCCTCTTGTCTTCTCCACAAAATCCTTTCTCCTCTCTACTACGAGTAACAAATCAAAGAACTCCTCTCCTTGAAGAATTCGGCCAACATCCTTTCCCCCTCCTTGGGTGATTTCGGTCAAGGACAACAACTTCGGCGACGACGAACCTTCTCCGACGTGAAGCAAGGAAGGTGGACGAGTTTCTCTCCGTTCGGCGTGACTCCGGCGGAGCCGTGGAAGAGCGAACCATTTTTCATCGGAATCATCTATTCCGATTGGGGTAACAAAAATTACTACTCTTGTGTGATTCCCTCTTAGATAGATCTTGTGGTGGTTTTCTTTGGCGTTGCTTCCGAACTTTTGAATTCATCGTGGTTTTGATCCGAACGATATTGTTATCTTCTTTTGATCTATTTTAAGTTCGTGAGGATTGACGGACCTCGTTTTCTTTTTGTTGGGAGAGATCTACCATTTCCGAATCGTTTAATTTTGGTGGATCTCTTTTGGTACAACACACGCTCGAACGGATCGGGTCGATCCATTTCGCTTGAGAGAATATTGGTTCATCGCCTCTATTTGATCTATAAGGGTGTAGCGAACCCGTGCGTTAGCATTAGATTGATATTATTGTGAATCGGGTGCGCTGCGTTTAAATTGTGCGAGCGTAGAATTGAAACGAGTGAGAACAATTCGGCGTCTTTGTCCGTTGCGGCTCGTCAGGAGACGTAGCCTGCATCACATCTACTGATAGATTCACCAGTAGGGGTGAACCTACAATTACGCCTTCGAGGGTGTGGTCACTTCAAGTTGCATACCTAAGTATTTCCCATAATATGAAACTAAAGGGTGAGACTTCAACGAATTTCAAGTTGCATATTTTAGTAATTTTGATTTAAATGTAATATAAGCATATTGGTATACTCACTTTGTTGTATGTATAACCGTTTCACGAGATTTTCGTCTCACATAGTCATATTTCTTTGACTAACCTTCAATGGATCCAATTTTTTTAGGCAACAGGTGCGACTCCAAGTGCACGACAGAGGTTCGCGCCTGAAGAATTACATCAGGTATGGTTAAATATTTACAAAGGAATCGAAGAAGGTTTTGAAAGTCATAAGTTACTCTGTACATGAAGTTATTATAAATTTTTAACAGATTTGGAATAAGCGACTGTATGATAGTTTTGTAATAAATAAAATAATGGATTAAAAAGTTCTGTGCTGCATTTTTTTCGTACTGTGTTTTTCATTCCTACGATCCATTATTGAAATCAATGCCGATCATTTTGAGAAGCCCGGAAAAGGGTCTTCACAACCGCTATAGACGACGCCGGCGAGATGGTTTGCCACGGACGCCGACGAGACGCCGTGGAGAACCCCTCCCGGACGCCTGGGAGACCCCCCGCCTCCTCCTGCCTTGAATTTATTTTTATTATTTTTATTATTATTATATTATGATATATAATTAATATTATTAATATTATTATAATTTATTTTAATTAGTATAATTATAAATTTTTATAATTAAATATAACAGAAACGTCACCGTTATTTTACCAAACTGTTTCTCCATTCTGAACAGCTCTGCCACCGCTGTTTTACCAAACTATTTCCTGAACAGCTACATTCCCACAGTTTCATTCCCACAACACTTTTGCCACCGCCATCGCTACTGCCGAAACAAAGTGACCCTTATAGTTGGCAACAAGCTTTTAAAAACCGGACCGGACCGGCCGGTCGGACCGGTCGAACCGCGGACCGGGGACCCAGCCGGTTCGGTCCAGATAAGAAAACCGCATCCTCCAAGGACCGCGGAACCGGGCGGGCGGACCGGTGGGCCGGGAACCGGGCGCGGTTTCAAGCAACCGGGCCTTTGGCCCGCCCGCTATTAATATCAGAAAAAAAGGTAGGCGGGGGGTTTCGAACCCCCCACCATTACAATAATAATATAATAGCGAACCACCTGGTCATTTGGTTTGTTTGTTATTAAGCTGTAATATAATATATACATATCAATATTAATGTATCTATAAAATCTAATTTAATATACATATTTATATAAATATTAATTACATATTTTGTTAAATATATTATTATATTAACATATTAAATTATCTTTTAAAAATTAAAGTTTATATTTTTTAATATATACATACATGATAATCTATCATTCAAATAAATTTTACGTTCCGTTTGGCACGGCGGTGGCGGTCATCAACGTGGTGGTTATGAACCGTCGTTCTTGAACGTCCGACCATATATAAGAAATTTCATACATTTTTATGTTCGATCTTGAACCGAAAATTTATAGGTAAATTTATAAGTTAATGTTAATTTTTTTTATTTGCTAATATGTATATATTTATATATATATATATGCAACGGTTCGACCCCAGTTGAACCGGTTGGACCGGTTCAACCTTGAACCTTTCCCTCCGCCGGTTCGATGTCCGGTGCGGTTTTCAAAACCTTGATTGGCAAGTTATTTTATATTATTACTAACTAATATATATATTATATATAAAGAAGAGCCTGAAATTTATTTATTGATAAATAATTTTCGCTGCATTCTAGTCTGCCCGCCTCTTAAGAGATGCTTATATATTTTCCCGCGCAATAGGGATGACTGATCATGGTGGAGGCGAGCGGCGGCCTGCGAGCTGACTGAGCCAGAGAGAGAATGGAGGCAGAGAGAGCGCGGCTTCTCAGCTTGGCGATAGATTTTGGATTCGACGAAACTGCGGCTAAGAAATGTCTCGATCGGCTCATAGATCTTTACGGTAGGAGAAGCACTCAAAACCCTAGTCGTCCCTCCGTCGTTCCAGAGTTTATATTCTCATTATAGTTCTCCCAATTGCCACTCTTCTGTTCATTTCAATTTTAAAAACGGAGGTTGCTAGATTACTAGAAGACCATTGCAACCTAGAAATAAAAGTGAAATGCGATTTTGTCTGACGTGCTCGTGCTTGATTTTTCTGCCTTTAATCTCTGTATAGGAACTTTGAATATTTATGTGGCTCGAGTGGCTACAAATTTTGAGGAATATGTACACATTGTAGTGAAAATAGTTCTGCAAAGGAAGTGAAACATGGCTTCTGTTCTTAATACAGCACACATCCCCTTAACCGTAATTTTAAGCTTTAGGTTGGAGTTTGAGCTCAATCACGTCTCCTAGTTTTCTTAACTCCTAACAATTGATATCAGAGCTAATGGTTCACTTGTGATTAAGATTTCTATGTGTTTTGTTTAGGGTTTAGGGGATCTTGATTGCTCCTACAATGGTAAATAATGGGTTAAGTCTGGGTTACTCGTATGAATGCGTCTTTTATGGTTTATCCATGACCATGCAAGTTACAAGATTTCAACTTTCAAGGAAGCAAAGTCCTCCAAACAAGTTTCATTAAAATAAAAATTCAAACCTTACAATATAGAAGAACACAAGACTCAAAACATGAAATCACATGCAAATAGAAAGCCTGAAAAATGAAGGCATAGTACTGAATGCCTGCCTGGTGGTGGTATTCTTTGAAAATGTCAGCGTCGGTGCAAATAGAATACATGGAAAGAGGGGGAGGGCTGGGTATGGAAGGAGATGATTGGGATTATAGATTTAGGGGAGGGTAGAGGTTATTAGTGGATTACCGGTGCTGATGCATGGAGCTGCAGGATTTGGAAGGAGCTGAATGGGTTTTGCAACAAGCGAGTGGGGGCTGTTTTCTACAGTTGTTTGTGGATAATGGGTAGTTTTATTGAAGGAGATTAAGGGTAATGGCCTAATGGGTAGTTTTTGGTAGTGAGGGTAGTTGGAGGTAGTTGTTTGTGGTTAACTAATAGAAATGGATAGTTGTGGAAAGGGAAGTGGGGTAGTTGTGGTAGTTATTGGAACGAGAGTGGACAATGGAATGGTAAGAGGGGAAGGAGGTGTCCGACTAGTTCAGGGAGGCGGCCGACCAGTTGGGTGGTCATAAGCTGAATGGGGTTGGCCAAGTGAGGTAAGGGAAAATGTGTCGGTTTCAGCACCTAGGTTCCATGTATTCGATGTAACACCCCTTCCCAATTTTACAATAATCAGCCATCCGGCCGAGTCAGCGATATAAAGAGAACTAAGAAACAGTATTAAAACTAGTACACAGCAGGTATAAAGTAAGAGCTACTAAAAATTTATCACTAGCAACGGAAGCTAAGAAAGTAAACTAAGTGTAACCACATACTTGATATCTGGAATCACAGAGCTACTAATCATGATTATAATTGAGAAGACTGAAAATCTGTAATAATATCATATGTCTGATACATAACATATAAAATGTTAACAGGTTACACTGTCCACCACTACAAGTATATACTGAAAGTGAGGGAAAACTGAATGGGGAAAAACACTACAAACTGACGTCACCAACGCTCATCCTAGGCGTAGTTTCCCACCTGGGTCACCTGTAAAAACATTGCCCACGAGGGGTCAGAGTAAAGAAAAATAACTTCTCCTAGTGACACTAAAAGTTTTTTCTTGAATGATGAATGCATGCCTTTTGAAAATAGTTTTGTGCATGAAAACATTTATGCTATATGTTATGCATGGTTTCAGATCACTACCTGGTCAAACGACTACCTGTTCTATGTTTGCGACTTCCAGTTTACTAACCCAAGTCCCGACGTTCACTAACTGGTGTACTGTCTCACGTCAGGTTTATACTTGAGTTCTAGGTTACTTCTAGCTTGCACCTCTACTAGGAAGACTCTATGCAGAGTAGCTCCTAACGCTCAACTGAAACTGACGACCCGAGACCATCTGACGAACTCAATTGTTCTCGTGTCACGCGGACACGGTCTCAAATCTACTAACTGTCTCAAGGGGAGTCAACTCCCAAGACACTGCTACTCATAAGATACCATATGCCCTATGAGAAAGGTAGTGCGCCTCTACCAAGCACGAAAAGACTGAAGTGCTTATTGACCGTTTGGTCAAATGCTACTCTGCTTGGGACATCTCTTTTGGTGTACTACTGAGCGACCCTTGACTATCTCATGGTCGACTAGAAGGGGCATTCACGCCCTTGGTTGGACAAATTCCAAGCTTACATACACGGGTATAGGCTTCGTACCTAACATTACTATTCATGATCTGACTACTAGGTCTTGGAGAATGGTGTCTACACGTTTTCCGTGACTGTTTTTCTATCACCACACCTTTCTATGCATGGTCATGATATTCGTACAAAGCCTACATATGTGTATATAAAATATATTTATTGCTATGTCTAGCTAACAGAAATTAGGTTTCCTTACAGTGGTGCTGCGACGTTCGTACACTCGGCGTGACGACATTTTCTCTTCCAAAGGCAATCCTACTGCTGGGGACCTTCAGAAAGCTGTCCCGACCCCACCAAAGTCCTGCAAAATCAGAGCAGTCCTAATTTCAAGTTTCCCCTTTACGATTTTCCGTGGAAAATTTATATACAACTAGGGTTACAAAATTTCACGTACTAAACTTCAGATTTTACCTCTACGTAGAGTGATTGAGGCTCTCAAAGCGTCCAACCCAAATTCTGCGGAGGGTCACGAACTCCAAAACTTAATTAGGGTACAAGGATGAAAACCTAGGTTAGACTAACTCCAAAATCGAAGGATTTTCCCGAAGGAAAGGAGAAAAGGAAGAAATAAACTCACCGGAAACGAACGATTCCAAGTTCCACCGGTTAGGGTTGAATCCGACACTTCCACGACCAAGGAAGGAAAAGGAATGTCCACCGGCGCTCGTAGAGGAAGGAGAAGTGGTCGGAGAGGCGCTCTGGAGGAGGATCGGCCGCGGAAAGGGGCACTGGAGGCGTCGGCTCGGCCCGTCGCTGCTTGCGGGAGACGGATCGTCGGGCTGCGGTTTTCTTCTCCCGTGAGGAGTAGGTTACGAGAATAATGGCTTGTGGGATTCCTATTTCATGCTTGCCGTTTTACTTATTAACCGCATGAGAGGGGGGGGGGAATTTGCTATTGGCACCCCATTTCTAATTCCTTTGAATACTAACTGAAATCGTCGCGCGCGTCGATTATAAAATAACACGCGTTACGCACTATTATTAACGCACTTAACGAACTCACGGTCGCTATCATAAGGAAAATTAACATTATACCTTGATGACGCGCTGCCTCGATCAAAATTCGTCGCGACTTGCCCCCTACAAATTTTAAATAATTTCTCGCGTCAGATTTTCGGATGTTACAAATCTCCCCTCCTAACAAAAATTTTCGTCCTCGAAAATTGTAATCATACCTGAATCGAAGAGAAAAGAATAGTCTGCATTGCTCTTATGCTCATCCTCTCGCTCCCAAGTATACTCTGGACTGCCACAGTTCATCTAAAGGACTTTGACCATGCGAATCTCTCTATTCCTTAGCTTCTGTATCCTTGAATCCACTATTCTGACTGGCCTAACCCCAATACTTAGATCTGTCTCGATTGATGCTTCCTCGGTACTGATGATCTGACTGGAATTTCTGACTGCTCTCCTCATATAAGAGACGTGGAATACATCATGTACACCACTCATTTCCTCAGGTAAGGCCAACCTGTAAGCAACCTCACCAATTCTTTCCAGCACCTCAAAAGGACCAACGAATCTGGGGCTCAGCTTTTTCATCCGCTTCATTCTAGAGACTCCTCTGACTGGTCTGACCTTCAGATAAACATAGTCTCCAACACTGAACTCTACTGACCTGTGCTTCTGATCATGATACTTGGCCTGACGATCCTGAGCTGTCTTCATACGCTCCTGAATGAGCTTGATCCTGTCAGTGGTCTTATCAATTCATGACTCTCTGATGGTGGATCTCTCTTCACTTTCAGCCCAACATAACGGTGTCCGACAACGTCTACCATAGAGGGCCTCAAACGGTGTCATCCAAATACTCGTCTGAAAACTGTTATTGTAGGAGAACTCCACAAGAGTAACATATTTCTCCCACTTTCCTCCAAAGTCCAAAATGCACATCCGTAGCAGATCCTCCAAAGTCCTATTTGTGCGCTCAGTCTGTCCATCGGTCTGGAGATGGAATGCGGTGCTGAAATGTAACCTGGTACCCATCCGCTCCTGTACGTATCGCCACTCCCTAGAGGTGAATCTGCCATCTCGGTCTGAAACTATAGTCCTGGGAACACCGTGAAGTCGAACTATCTCGTCTATATATAACTGTGCTAATCTGGGACCCTGATCTGTCTTCTTAAGAGGGATGAAATGGGCAACCTTAGAAAGACGATCTACTATAACCCACAAAGAGTCATTCCCACTCTGTGATCTCGGCAGACCATGGATGAAATCCATGAATATATCCTCGAAAGTCCATTCGGGAATGGGAAGTGGCTGCAACTTGCCTCCAGGCCTTTGGCACTCGGCCTTAACCAACTTGCACGTCTCGCATTTCCCTACGTAAACTGCAACATCACTCTTCAAATCTGGCCACCGGACTACCTTCTTGAGATCTGCATACATCTTCGTGCTACCCGGATGTATAGAATATCTGGAATTGTGTGCCTCAAATAGAATATCCTCGCAAAGGTGACTAACATCGGGGATACACACCCTGCCATCAAACAATAGTAAATCATCCTGAATAGAGAATCTCTCCTTCTGACCTGTCTGCACTGAGCTCCAAATCTCTGCCATCTTTGGATCCAACGGTAGAGCTGTCCTGATTCTATCCTTAATGTCGCAAGTGATCTCCATCCAACTCAACCTTGCAGAACCAAAACTACAGCGTGACACAACGGTGATGTCCAGTCTCTCCAGTTCTCGCACTAACTCTTCCTGCTGAGTGAGAAGGAAGAAACACAAACCTCTACGGCTAAGGGCATCAGCTACAACGTTTGCCTTTCCTGGATGGTACTGAATGTCTACGTCGTAGTCTGATAGAAATTCTAACCATCCGCGCTGACTCAAATTGAGCTCTCGCTGATCAAAGATATACTTGAGGCTCTTATGATCAGTGAAGATCTCACAACGAACACCATAGAGATAATGCCTCCAAATCTTCAGAGCATGTATGACTGCTGCAAGCTCCAAGTCATGCACTTGATAGTTCCTCTCATGAACCTTTAACTGTCTCGAGGCATAGGCTACGACCTTTCCATGCTGCATGAGAACACATCCCAAACCCTGACCTGAAGCATCGCTATAAATCTGAAACCCGTCAGGCCCTGAAGGTAAACTCAAGATCGGTGCAGTCATCAATCTGCTCTTCAAGTCCTCAAAAGCCAATTCACACTCAACTGTCCAATCCAAGCCCTTACCCTTCCTAGTGAAGGAAGTTAGTGGTAAGACTATTTTGAGAAATCTCTGATGAATCTCCCGTAGTAACCAGCAAGACCCAAAAAGCTGCGAACCTCTGAAACTGTCGTCGGCCTTGGCCAATTCTTAATGGCCTCTATCTTCTTCGGATCGACACTAACCCCATACTGACTGATGACGTGGCCTAAGAATGCAATCTCTGAAAGCCAGAACTCACACTTTGAAAACTTGGCATACAACTGGTTCTTCTTGAGGGTGCTCAAAACAATTCTGAGGTGTGCAACATGATCTTCTGCACTCTTAGAGAACACCAAGATATCATCTATGAAGACGATGACAAAACGATTCAAGTACTCCCGAAATACCCTGTTCATCAGATCCATAAATACTGAAGGAGCATTGGTCAGCCCAAACGGCAAGACCACGAACTCGAAGTGACCATATCTGGTACTGAAAGCCGTCTTCTGAACATCAACGTTCCGAATCTTCAACTGATGGTAGCCCGACCTCAAATCTAACTTGGAAAAGGTGCACGAGCCCACCAACTGGTCGAACAAATCATCAATCCTGGGAATCAGGTATTTGTTCCTTACTGTCAGCTTGTTCAACTCACGGTAGTCTATGCACAGTCTCAAACTACCATTCTTCTTCTTCACGAAAAGTACCGGAGCACTCCAAGGAGAAGTACTGGGACGTATAAAGCCCAAATCAAGCAACTCCTGCAACTGGCTCTTCAAGTCCGCTAGTTCCCTAGGAGCCATCCGATAGGGGGATTTGGCTACCGGTGTAGCCCCAGGCTGCAAGTCTATCGGAACTCAATCTCTCTATCTGGAGGGGCACCAGGGAGCTCTTCCGGGGAAACATCGGGGAACTCCCGAGCCACTGATACCTCTGCCCAGTCAGCTTTAGCTTCTACATTCATCAGTACTACGAAGGTTTCATAACCCTTACTGATGCACCTTCTAGCTTGGACTGCGGAGATAATCATCTTCACAACTCCCTTCAAGCCCTGAAAAGAAAACGCAGTCTGATTAGGGCCCTCAAACTGTATCTGCTTCGCCCTGCAGTCAATCCTGGCGTTGACTGCCGAAAGCCAATCCATTCCAAAGATCAGATCGAATCCTGCAATAGGTAGCTGCAAAGCTTCCACGATAATCTCGGTATCACCAATCTGTACTGGTACCATGCACTTATCTCTGGTCTGCAGAAGGGATCCATTAGGCATCATGACTTCCAGTGGTACTGTCTCTGGAAGGACTTCTAGCTTCAGCTTACGCACTAGAGATTCTGCGATAAACGAGTGCGAGACACCCGTATCAAACAAAATCTTGGAGGGTAAATCACGAATCATAAGGATGCCTACATGAATGATTTTCATAATGAAAAGAGTGTCACTACGGAGGATTAAATAAACTTGTTAAGCAAATTTAAACACTTACCTGTCACTACATCCTCCTGATCCTTTGCCTCCTGTTGACCAAGCCCATAAGCTCTGGGCTGCAACAAATCTCGACCCTGCTGTGGTCTTCCATCAGTAATCAACAGAGCTTTGCCCTTGTCTACTCTGCTAGGGCCACCAACCTCGTACTTCGACTGCAGGAACAAATTACGTTTGTTATCTACAGAAACTTCATAAATGTATAAAAATACAACTAAGTTTTGATTACCTGATTTGAACCAACTTCCTGACAGAAACGGTCTATGTGTCCAGGTTGACGACACTTGTAACACACGCCCGTGCTGGCCAAACACTCACCTGGATGGCGACGCTGACACTTGGGACAAAGGGGGTAGTCCTTGCTCCTGTCACCAGATTGACCATTCTTTCTCGCATCAGGCTTCTGCTTCTTGTTCCAGCTCTTCCCTTGATCATTCCTGCTCTGCTGTGGCTGATGCGAATCCTGAGATCGCTTCGCACGGAAATTACTTCGCTTCCGAACCTTCTGCTGATCAGCCTCCAGTCTGCGAGCCGTATCCACTAAGCTCCTGTAATCAGCGTTGACCATAGTCATCAACGGCTGCCTCAAGAAGTCACGCAAACCATCCACAAAACGGCTGCACTTCTCAGCCTGGTCTCCCTGCATCACGCCCGCATATCGAGCCACATGGGTAAGCTCTCGCTCGTACTCAGCAACAGTCCTGTCCCCCTGGAAAAGCCTAAGGTACTTCTCCTGGAGACCTCGTCGTGCGGAAGGACGTATCACTAACTTGCAAGGGCTCTAGAAAATTCGCCCCACGTAAACATATCTGGCGTACGACCTGACCAAAAGTATGGTCATACTATATAAAAAGAACGTATCACTTCTCAAAATAAGAGGAAATTTCATAACCATATACCTGCGGGGTCATCAGTCCGGTACTTGTCCCACCAGACCTTTGCCTCACCTCGGAGGAGGAAAACTGCCAGAGGAATTTTCTTGTTTTCCGGGCACTCCAAAACATCCAGCAGGTCTTTGGTGTTTGCTACCCAATCATCTGTGTCCATCAGGGTCTCGTCCCCACTGTAGTTCTAAGGTTGAAGCTCTCTAAAGTTCCTCAAATAGCGCTCCAGGGTCATCTCCACGGGTGCTGGGGCAGGAGCTGGTGCAGGGGCTGGTACTTGTACTGGAACTGGAAACCCTGCAGCCAGTCCTCTTTGAAACTCCATCAAGGCAACAGTAACCGCCTTGGCAATCTGAGACACTATGTCAGTGCCCTCTGGAGCTGCTGGAACTGGTGGTACCTGCGACACGACATCATCTCCCATAGTCGCGTTAGGAACAGGGTCCTGACGTGAAGATTCACCCGGTTCGCTGACTCGAGTTGCCTGATAGAACATATAAAAGAAATCTAATTATTTATCAAATATCTGAGAAATCTGGTTTAGTAAAATATTTCGTACTCCTGCGAAGACTAGGGCTTAATCGCAACTTAAAAGCTCTACTAACAAGAGTTTACTCTTACACAATCCTATGACTATATGAAAACCTTCTAGGGTCCAGGGATCCTAAACCTTCCTCTGATACCAATTTGTAACACCCCTTCCCAGTTTTACAATAATCAGCCATCCGGCCGGGTCAGCGATATAAAGAGAACTAGGAAACAGTATTAAAACTAGTACACATCAGGTATAAAGTAAGAGCTACTAAAAATTTATCACTAGCAACGGAAGCTAAGAAAGTAAACTAAGGGTAACCACATACCTGATATCTGGAATCACAGAGCTACTAATCATGATTATAATTGAGAACACTGAAAATATGTAATAATATCATATGTCTGATACATAACATATAAAATGTTAACAGGTTACATTGTCCACCACTACAAGTATATACTGAAAGTAAGGGAAAACTGAATGGGGAAAACACTACAAACTGACGTCACCAACGCTCATCCTAGGCGTAGTTTCCCACCTGGGTCACCTGTAAAAACATTGCCCACGATGGGTCAGAGTAAAGAAAAATAACTCCTCTAGTGACACTAAAAGTTTTTTCTTGAATGATGAATGCATGCCTTTTGAAAATAGTTTTGTGCATGAAAACATTTATGCTATATGTTATGCATGACTTCCAGATCACTACCTGGTCAGACGACTACCTGCTCTATGTTTGCGACTTCCAGTTTACTAACCCAAGTCCCGACGTTCACTAACTGGTGTACTGTCTCACGTCAGGTTTATACTTGAGTTCTAGGTTACTTCTAGCTTGCACCTGTACTAGGAAGGCTCTATGCAGAGTAACTCCTAACGCGTAATTGAAACTGACGACCCGAGATCATCTGACGAACTCAATTGTTCTAGTGCCACGCGGACACGGTCTCGAATCTACTAACTGTCTCAAGTGGAGTCAACTCTCAAGACACTGTTACTCATAGGATACCATATGCCTTATGAGAAAGGTAGTGCGCCTCTACCAAGCACAAAAAGACTGAAGTGCTTACTGACATTTTGGTCAAATGCTACTCTGCTTGGGACATCTCTTTTGGTGTACTACTGAGCGACCCTTACTATCTCATGGTCGACTAGAAGAGACATTCACGCCCTTGGTTGGACAAATTCCAAGCTTACGTACACGGGTATAAGCTTCGTACCTAACATTACTGTTCATGATCTGACTACTAGGTCTTGGAGAATGGTGTCTACACGTTTTCCGTGACCGTTTTCCTATCACCACACCTTTCTATGCATGGTCATGATATTCGTACAAAGCTTACATATGTGTATATAAAATATATTTATTGCTATGTCTAACTAACAGAAATTAGGTTTCCTTACAGTGGTGCTGTGACGTTCGTACACTCGGCGCGACGACATTTTCTCTTCCAAAGACAATCCTACTGCTGGGGACCTTCAGAAAGCTGTCCCGACCCCACCAAAGTCCTGCAAAATCAGAGCAGTCCTAATTTCAAGTTTCCCCTTTACGATTTTCCGTGGAAAATTTATATACAACTAGGGTTACAAAATTTCACGTGCTAAACTTCAGATTTTACCTCTACGTAGAGTGATTGAGTCTCTCAAAGCTTCCAACCCAAATTCCGCGGAGGGTCACGAACTCCAAAATTTAATTAGGGCACAAGGATGAAAACCTAGGTTAGACTAACTCCAAAATCGAAGGATTTCCCCGAAGGAAAGGAGAAAAGGAAGAAATAAACTCACCGAAAACGAACGATTCCAAGTTCCACCGGTTAGGGTTGAATCCGGCACTTCCATGGCCAGGGAAGGAGAAGGAATGTCCACCGGCACTCGTAGAGGAAGGAGAAGTGGTCGGAGAGGCGCTCTGGAGGAGGATCGGCCGCGGAAAGGGGCGCTGGAGGCGTCGGCTCGGCCCGTCGCTGCTTGCGGGAGACGGATCGTCGGGCTGCGGTTTTCTTCTCCCGTGAGGAGTAGGTTACATGAATAATGGCTTGTGGGATTCCTATTTCATGTTTGCGGTTTTACTTATTAACCGCATGAGAGGGCGGGGGGGGGGGGAGAATTTGCTATTGACACCCCATTTCTAATTCCTTTGAATACTCATTGAAATCGTCGCGCGCGTCGATTCTAAAATAACACGCGTTACGCACTATTATTAACGCACTTAACGAACTCACGGTCGCTATCATAAGGAAAAATAACATTATACCTTGACGACGCGCCGCCTCGATCAAAATCCGTCGCGACTGGCCCCTACAAATTTTAAATAATTTCTCGCGTTAGATTTTCGGATGTTACATTCGACACAATCTGGAGACTCAATGATCCAAAAGAACCTTTTTGCGCATATATATAGGAGTGGCGGGTTCTGGC